>ONZK01001210.1:122136-132831 GCA_900322385.1 Pharnaceum exiguum | reverse complement strand
CCCCCCCCCCCCCCCCCAACACACACACACACACACCTGTTTTGATCAACTTGGTCTGTGATTGGGCAATTGTCTAATGTATGTTTTCCAAAACCAAGACCATTACTTAGATAGTAAGCAACCAAAAAAAGGTATCCTAAATCTCAATTATAGAAACTCTGGATGTGGAAAGCTGGAAAGACATGGAAGTCATGCATCTTCTGAAAATTTTATTTTGTTTCTGCAGAACCTGATGTTCATCCTGTTCAGAAAAGCTATTTGCATCTGCAAGCTGCAAAACCTGATGCCCATCCTGTTGAGAGTGACTTTCTGGATATCCATGAATTGTTTATCGATGATCTTATTTGGGTTGATGACGCTGATGGCCTTCAAAAGGCAACTTCCTATATGAAAGGTTGCAAAGTTTTGGGCATAGATTGTGAATGGAAGCCTAATTATGTGAAAGGCAGCAAGCCGAGCAAGGTATGACTTGTGATGCTTAATTTTCCTCTGAATTACAGATTGTTATTACCACCTTCACTTTGTTTAGCCTCTTGTTTGGCTTAACTGCTGTCAGTAAGAGAGTGTATAGACTGTTTCGACCAACCTCAAGGTACCTGCTTAGCATACTTAGTATTAATGTAGTGCTCGATTAGTATTGGATTTTGTGGCACTGTCTGAAAGTTATCAGGTGTTTCGAGGTTTGAATTTTCTGTAATTTGTGTCTGGGAAATACTTAAACACAGACCACATACGATTTGATTTCAGGAATTGCTGTTTGGCCCTGTATATATTTATGAAATCTTGCTGTAACTTTTTGACTGTGTTGCTGAAATTAACTTTCTTTCTTTGCCTTTATTTTTCTTTTATTCCAATATTCATTTGACAGGTCTCCATCATTCAAATAGCTTCTGAAAAGATTGCTTTTGTTGTTGACTTAATTAAGCTGTATGATGATGCTCCAGAAATTCTAGACAGCTGCTTAACCTGCATTCTGCACTCTCCAAGCATTTTAAAATTGGGTATGTGACTGCTTAGATAGCTGCTTATTTGCATTGTTGTTGTGTTGCTCCCCTATTCCCCACCAGATTTTTGAATAGCTTACTACTACCCTGTTGTATTGTCATGGCCATGGGAACTTGTAAAACTGATGTGCTTTGTTCCTTTTAAGGCTACAACTTCCAATGTGATTCACATCAGTTGAGTCAATCTTACCCAAAGTTGGAGTGCTTTAAGCGCTATGAAATGCTTCTAGATGTCCAGAAAGTGTTCAACGAGCCTTGTGGCGGGTTGTCCGGCCTTGCAAAGGTAATCTTTTTGGGATTCATTTCTTTTCACTTCTTTCTTTGGGTTCTAAGATGTTTGATTTTGATATAATCATAAAATTCCCTGCAAGTTTCACACTGCAATGAAAGTTCTTGCTTCGAATTTCTTTTTATAGTTTGTTTTCGTGGAATGTATTGTACTGAGAAATGAGTGATCATTTTAAATGTAGAAAATACTTGGGGCCGGTCTGGACAAAATGAGAAGGAACAGCAACTGGGAGCAGCGACCTTTAACCCAGCAACAGGTTTCTATGATCTCTTTCAGCTGTACTTCATTTTTGAATTTTTTGTGTGCCTAATATGATTACATCTGTGTCTGCAGTTGGAATATGCTGCTCTTGATGCTGTTGTTCTCATTCATCTATTCCAGCATATTGGGGTACACTCTCAGCCTGGCGATCCCCAAGATTGCAATGAAAAGATGGAATGGAAATCTCATATTGTAAGTGCAAAGACTGATCCAAATGATTCCTTATTGTATGCGGCTGTGATAAGAATCTGGGACTTTCACCCAAATCAGGCAAGGTGAAATTAATGGGAACCTCTTTACAATTTTTTTGTCGGCATGGCCTTACATTTCGTTAGTCGTATAATGAGGCAGAGGAAATGCCACAATCACCCAAATCAATCAGGATAAGATGGTTTTACGGTGCAGAAGGGATTAGTTAAGTTTGTTTTACTTTCTGTTTAATTTCCTTTTGCTTTGATCAACAGGTTTCACATGTCGACAGCACCAAGAAGTCAAAGAAGAAGTATACTAGTAAAGAGGAGAAATCGGAGTCCGATGCTGAGCAGGTCTAGTCCTGCTGAGCTGTTTTTTGGCCATAGTTCAGTAGCATTCCTTTGATTCCATGCTAAATGAATTGTACATACCTGCAAATTTGGGTTAGGTGCTGTTGCATTAGTCGTTAGATGCTTTCTCTAGGTGTAGTAAAACTCTTCACTGAAGATACCAGAAAGGTTGACACAGGTTGTATATATGAGCCGAATATATCTGGTTTACTAGGACGTTGGTTTACGTTATTACATCATAGCTTTTTGTCCGGTTTATGCCAAAGTTTGTGCAGTTCACTGTTCAGGCTTGGAATTAAGATACTGACCTACATAGTAGTATGAGTTTTTGACTCATTATTTTCTTACTCATGCCTGTGTTCATGACACATGACCAGAATGGTTGTATTTTTTTTCATAGCTATGTGGCATTGAACTGAATGTAAAAGATTTATCGAACATTATAGTATTGAGTATTCCTTAGCTTATTAGCTATTTAATAATTGATTAGTATGCTATAATCCTCAACGAATTAGCATGATACAATTGCCAATGAGGAGCAAACCATACATCACTTAGTAAAGCTTGTGTTGGCAGAACATCATAAAATAGAATAACTCTACTTTTGGACATAGTGTAACAATTAGAGAGACTCATTTTCCCCTTCCCTCAATGAATATGAAGTTGAGGGAAGGGGAGGATGAGAAACGTTGCACCTAAATTTACGTAAAGCCATGCAATTTCTTCATTCTTTTTTAGAACATTATTATAAAAGAAAAACATAAGGCAATTATTATGCCTCCTTGCGTATCACTCTCAAAAATTAGATAATTCATACCCTCCAAATTCTCTCCAACTCCATCCTTGTGTAACAAGGAAGAGCAAAGAGAGGAGGAGAGGGGAAAAGAGAGTGAAAGGACGCCAAAAACGTAACCATGGAGAACCCTTGGGCATCTAATGGCAGTGCTCAAAGGGTTGAGTTCAACGGTGCCCAACAAGGAGCCACCGTGGATCACATGTACGTAGCCAGGTCACGAGGACGCCCGCCAAGCGGAGGGCTTCGTAAGGTGTCACGAAAATCTTCATCCACGGTGGTGATGTCTTCCGTTAAATCATGGTTTAATAATCCTGAGACAAAGAGGAAGAGAAGGATTGCTAAATATAAGATATACACCGTGGAATATAAGGTGAAGAATTCTTTCAAGAAGAGTTTTCGTTGGATTAAAAGAAAATGCCACAGAATTGTACATGGTTATTAAGATCGACATGTTCATTGCGTTAAGATTGCATAATGCAATTGTGTTGATACCTCTATCAACCTTTATTTGTTTCTCGATCCTCGTCGATCTAACATTTATTGAAATTTAAGGTGCACGAGAATAATATGAAGGAACCGAAAGTCGACTCGTGCCATACATTGTACAAGGTTTCCAGAACTTTTCATACTCTTTTTGATCTCTTTTGTACATTAGATAATTTTGACTCTAGATTATTCACAAATCATAGTTTGCGTTTTCCTATGATATACACAACAAAATAATTCGTTACTGAACTCGTATATTCTTCATTGCAATTGGTGTTATCATTTTTTTTAGCACAATAGATAGTTCGTTCAATCTTTTCTAAAGAAAACAATGATCAACAACCTAGGCAATGTGATGTTTTTTTTTATGTCCTAGGCAATGTGATGTTGAGTAATTAATTGTCTCAATACGGGCAAATTATTAAAAACATAATAATTTAATTACTTTTCTGTTTCTTAGCTTGATCCGACAAGGAGGAACTTCTCCCTATGATTTATTGGATGATTTATTGGATAAGTTGTACTGTGATTTATTTTATAAGTGGACTAACACCACTTAAATAATAAAAGTTAACTTTAATAGCGTGATAATACCAATTGTATTTTGGTTTCCCTCCTCAAAAAATAGTTCACTGTTCAGGCTTGGAATTAATCTCTACCCGTTGTATGCTACAGAGTAGTTGCTAGACTCAAATTTGATATAATCTGTTTGCCCTAAAAAAAAAAATAATAATATCTATCTCTTAGTTTCCCCATGTATGTGGTGAAGTGTGGATTGTCTCACATAGTATATGTGGACTTGTTTCATATATGAGACTCGATATTAATGACTTATCGTGTATCGGTACACCGGGTGTACACGCACATCGGGTACATTTATGAATAATAATAAAGGTATGAATATTGCCTAATGGTTTAGGTTGAAATGCTTTGTAAAAAACATGTGGTATACACGTACACCGGATATACCTAAAAAATTGGAGATCGTGTAATCATTAATGACATCTCGGGTAAATAGTGGAGTAATGACAATGGCAATTTCGTAAAATTTTGTGAAAACAAAAAAAAAGTATATCATCTGTCTCCCTGCTCATGAGATTGGCGGGAAAATCATTTGTGATTTGACAAAGAAAGAAAAGAAATGAGAGGAGAGAGAATGGAGTCAGGCGGCGAGGGAGAAGCAGAGACAGAGACAGAGACAGAGAGAGCTCGCCTAGTAAGCTTAGCCTTAGAGTTCGGCTTCGATCAAGACTCGGCTCTCAAATGCTTGGACCGTCTCTTTAATCTCTATGGTATGTATACTCACTACTATACTCCTTTCATTTATCTTTTTTTTTCTTTTTGAAAATAAAACCCTAATAAATATGGTTAGTTATACCACTCTCATCATTTCATTGCCCTTCTTTTTTAGATTTTTTTTTGTCACGTGTTATATTTATTTGGGACTAAAATCATTTAGTGTAATTGTTAGGAGTGAAATATTAATTTGTTATATTTAAACTAGTGAAAATGACTAGTTCTAATTTTTCTGGCAAAACCATTATTTAAGGACTGAATATAATTTTATTTGAACGAAATTGAAACGAGTTGGAAAATGGAAAATGGGGCCTTATAATAATTATATAAAAGGATATTTTTTTTTTGAAGTTAAAAAAAGAGAGAAATCACCCTCAACATCACATTAAATTGAGATATCTTTGAAATATATAATTCAATTTTAGAATTAGGTCTAATTTTAATTGGTAAATGATCATTTTAGGGCCAATGATTATTTTTTTTCTCTTTGTGAGATTAATTTTGGAGGGTTGCACTAAAAATTAAAATGTATGTTCTTATAAAACAAAAAAAGTAAAAAAGAAGTCAAATGTCTGAAAAGAAACAAGGAAAGAAGAGCAAGAGAGGAGAGAAAAGGATTGATCTTTAATATGAGGATGGCTTTTGGAGATAGTAGTGGCTAATATGAAATGTTAACACAATGAAGGTGAAGATGGACAAGATTTTGTCACAGTTGAGCATTGTGGTGATGATTTTCTCGCAATGTTGGCGGAGTCAATGGAGGACACTGAAGAATGGGACGATGATTTACAAGCCATGGAAACTGAAACTTGTGGGGCTTTGAGCAGCATGTTGAACAATGAAATGGGTAGCCGAGATGTCAATGATAGTGAAGACGAGGAGGAGGGTCCGAGAAGTAGCATTCATATTATAGAAGACTCTCCTGAATCAAAGAAACATCAACCTCAGAATGTCTTGACAATAGATTCTTCTACTGATGCTGAGGATTCAGATTTTGAGATCCGGGCTTCTGTGCGCACACCAAATTCTAACCTTGGTCGTAACAGCAGATTGAGTTCCACACCTAAATCTGCGGTAAGCCATCTTACAGAGATGTTCTGTTTCAGCACTTTAGGTTTGTCGGACGTAAGGAAAATTCTGTGTAGACAATTATGTGATCTGCTGACTATTTAAGTCGTTAAAGTTTCTATTTCTGATTACTGTAATGCTTTAGGAGTGCCGGAGTACTGTGACTCGTGCTTCAGGGTCATCTATCCCTAACAAAAGGTCTAGGAGGACTTCATCGATTGATGATGCAGATACAAGCAACCAGGCAGTAAAAGACTCTGCTGGAACCTTAAGTTATGAGGAATTGCAAGCTCTGGACGATTTTGAATTAGCTAATGTTGTCATATTTGGGAACAAGTCTTTCCGCCCCTTGCAACACCAGGCTTGCAAAGCATTCATCCAGAAGCGAGACTGCTTCATCCTGTTGCCAACAGGAGGCGGAAAGAGTCTATGTTACCAGGTCATTATCTATGCATTTTGAATTTCTACTGCATGTTAGTCTTGCTATGGAAGTGTTATGATATTGGTATACGTGGATAGTAGGTTAATACTTAGTATCTGTTTTCACCTTCCTCATAATGCACATTATTGATGTTAGAATTATATATACTGAAGAAAATTGTTCCAGCCATTATTTTTCTTCCGCATATTGTTAGAAACAAGACTTCCCCAAGAGGGAGAGCATGGTTAGAGATAGGGGGAGATGGAGAGAAATTATCCAAGTAATTCATTGAGGCTTAAGGTGGCTCATAGGTGTGCGTAAGTATATGTGTGTGTGCGTGTGTGCTTGTATTTGGGTGTTTGAGGTGTGTGCGTTTGTTTTTGTGCTTGTTGTAGTGTGTTTGTGTTTTGTCTGTGTGGCTGTTTACTTCAAATTACTTTCTTGTCCGTGCTAGCCGACCTCAATCAGTCACAACAACAAATTCTTGAAGGGCAATGAGCAAATGAACTATAGGGTTAAGGAAGAACCACGCCATTCTTAGAGTGTAATGTCACTTCTCGTGCAGTAGAAATAGATACATTTTAGAACTTAGTCAGTGAATGCCATTCTGATTGCTCACTTTGCAATCAGTGGTTCCTGCACCTTTATGCTTTTCACTTGGTAAATCAGATGTAAGATGCACCAGATTATTGTCATCTAATTATTTCCATGTTCCTGCAGCTTCCTGCAACTTTGCGACCAGGTGTGACAATTGTTATATCGCCTCTCCTTTCTCTAATTCAAGATCAAATAGTTACACTGAATCTCAAGTATGGGATACCTGCAACTTTCTTGAATTCCCAGCAAACTTATTCTCAAGCTACTGCAATTCTTCAAGAGCTAAGGTATATCTCATCTTTTGGGTACACTATCAGACTGTAGAAATGGTAGGAATGACTAGTAACTGTAGTAAGTATCTCAATATCTCGTCTTATGAAGTTATATGAGGTACTAGACTTGCCAATCGTGGATTTATCTACTCTCCATCTTGCTCCAGTAGTACTAGTTATCCATGCACGTTATTTTGGAAAGTAATCCCCATGCATCCAAATATTTTAGAATGAGGTACTGAATTTGGATGTCACACACTTACTCATTTGCAATCGCTTTGTGTTGCTTAGATGTAGCGGTTTTGGTCTTTTGGATCACCTTTCCAGGCATTAATGGTTATATGCAAGGTTATCATTTCAAGGATCTTGATGTTATCTCTGTTATTTCTTAGGAAAGACAACCCATCATGTAAGCTGTTGTATGTAACTCCAGAAAGAGTTGTTGGAAATGCATCCTTTATTGAAGCCTTGAAACATATGCATCTAAAGGTAAACTGTATCTTTTAGGTTCTGTTATCTGTGCCAATTATTTATGTAACATGAAGATGCTAAATAAGTTTTGTTTCAATCTCAGGGACAACTGGCTGGTTTTGTTGTTGATGAAGCACATTGTGTGAGGTGCGCTTCTTTTACCTTAAACATTAATTGTGACAAGCATTGGGAAATCTTTACCACTCTTTCACAAATTAGAGATTTGATATTCCAAATCCATTGTTATTTGTAAGAGTGAGTTAAATTTAAATGTTTTCACTGCCCTATGAACCTGTAGTCCTACTAATTAGAGAATGTGAAAGTGTTTGGGCTAGATAAGCTGTCATAAAATGTTCCGGTGTTCCCTACTTGCATTTTTCCTTGCTTTGGAGTATGGAGTTCATCAGCAGCTAACACTTATTAAACAAAAGGAAAGCACAACTCTTGAATGCGCTGACGAATAACATCATACATAAAGGATGCTAATTGGTCGCATACTCGCATATCTTTTACAACTCTATCATGGGTTTTTTCTTTACTATTTTGTGATTTTCTGTCTCTGACTGATGGTTAACCAACCTTCGACTTTATTTGCCAGAAGTTCTTTATAGTTAGGAATTAACATTCATATTGCTGGTGAACGTGGATTTCTCATTAGTGGCCGCTTACCTTGATTTTCCTTGCTTTAGCCAATGGGGCCATGATTTCCGGCCAGATTACAGAAGACTGGGATGTCTGAAGCAGAACTTTCCTGCTGTGCCTGTGATGGCCCTAACTGCTACTGCAACCCATGCCGTGCGTAAGGTACTGAAGACTATTTAATTAAAGCAAGTGCTACTATTGTCCATGTGTTCCAAGTTGTAACAGATTAATTTCAGGATATATTGAGCGCTTTGAAAATTCCTCGTGCTGTGGTGCTGGAGACGAGTTTTGACAGACCCAATTTGAAGTACGAAGTCACGAGCAAGGCCAAGGATCCACTGACGCAGCTTGGGACATTACTGAAGGATCGGTTTAAAGATTCATGTGGAATAGTGTACTGCCTTTCGAAGAATGAGTGTATGGAAGTATCGAAGTTCTTGAATGAAAAATGCAAGATCAAAACAGTGTATTACCATGCTGGTTTAGCAGCCCGTCAAAGAGTCATAGTCCAGAAGAAGTGGCATACTGGAGAAGTTCAAGTCGTATGTGCTACAATTGCCTTTGGGATGGGAATTGATAAACCAGATGTGGTAAGTCAAATCTCTATTTGCTCGTCTACCTTTCCCTATGATCTTGTTTGATACTTGGGTTGATACTCAACCTTGAAATTAAATTACTATCTACAATTAAGGAAGCATTCTATTATAAGAATTGCGGCTGTTATACCCCTCTAGTTTTACGGTACTATATGTTGTCTGTGGAATCGCACTATTAGAGAAAAGGATTTACATTGAGCTCTGGAATACAAGTAGTACTCTGTTTTTATTAACCGTCTTTAGATACCATCTAACAATCTGCTCTGTATTTCTGTCCAGCGTTTTGTAATCCATAACACAATGTCAAAATCAATTGAAAGCTACTACCAAGAATCGGGGAGGGCAGGCAGAGATAACCTTCCAGCAGTGTGTATTGCTTTATACCAGAAGAAAGATTTCAGTAGAGTCGTTTGTATGTTACGAAATGGACAACAAGGTTTTAATAAAGAGAACTTCAAAAAGGGAATGGCTCAAGCACAGAAAATGCGGGAGTATTGTGAACTAAAGGTTTGTGAACTGTCCTCACTCTAATTACTTCACATTAAACTCAAAATGTAATAAATAGTAAAATGCTTGGGTTGCTGTAATTTTTTCAGGATGACTGCCGAAGAAAAACCTTGCTAGGACATTTTGGAGAATCCTTTGATGCAAGAGCGTGCAAGTCTAGTGCTAATCCTTGTGATAACTGTTTGAATAATTCTTCTCAACTGTAATTATGTACATGTTCTAACTTACAGTATCATTTTCTACAAATTGAAAGTTGCATCTCATATTCTCATTTATTGCTATGTACAAATCTTTGCTGTGCTATGATAAGTAATACAACTAATGTTCTGTCATGTTTGTCCTATGTTCTTTCTTGCGGATTTGTACTGTAATAACTTTATAACTTCTGGGATTAAATAGCAGACGCTCTTCTAAGTGAAACCTGAGCTCCTGTTCTGTGGAAAGAGCATATTTAAGTTGTCAGTTTTTGGGTCAGAACCTGATATTGAACAGGTTTTAGCTCCTGAATGCAAGTATTGCCAGAATTTCACTTGTTTCTGCAACTACTTTCAGCCTTTCCCTGTTCTCTTTTCACTTTTCAGACACACATTCTAGCAGAACTATCCCACATCTTTTTAGAGGAAAATGCGTGGCTTATTAGGATGGTTTGTCTTTCTCTCTGTTGCAATTGGAAAAAAACTCCTTGTTAAGAAAACAGGGATAAGGTTGCGTACATCCTGACCTTGAGCACCCATATTGAATGGGGATTACACTCGGTTATTGTTGTTGTTGGTTTTTTGCTATAATACACATGCTTTAACAGAGAGACACGAGAAATTTTGCCGGATAGGTAACTCGGTGCTTAGCCTTCTGCTCCCCTTGTAAGAGCATGTTCTATTGTACTGTATGATGTTATCTTCGAAGACACAAACTATTGTCGAAAGTATTTATCGTCCCATTTAGGGCATGCCCCCTTGAGTTACCAATCTTTGATGCACAATAAATGCTATTTGGACTGAACATTACCATTTTACCAATGATGATGCTCCCTGGTGACAGCTTTGTATCAGCCTAACTTATGATCCACATTCAAATCAGGGGCCTGTTAGTGGGCTCAATGATAAACACAGATAGAACTAAAAACAAGAGACAGATACGTCTTGCTCTGACATACTACACATGTCATGTCTTATTAAGAAATGACATGAATTAGAGTTGGCATCTCAATTGGCAGTACGTGAAAATGGATATGAACAAGAAGTTTAATTTGGCCGCATGAGCAGCTGAATTTGAACCTATTCTAACAAATTGAGATAATGTAAGATATTTTGATGAAATTAGAGAACAAAGAAATCAATGTCCTATAACATTGAAGTATTATCAAGATGCAACATGTTTGAGTTTAGTGCTTATATGCCATTTAGGTTTCAAAGTTTATGTCGACAAAAATTGCATATTAATACGGACT
>ONZK01001210.1:90306-109116 GCA_900322385.1 Pharnaceum exiguum | reverse complement strand
CCCACACAAATGCTCTTCACCAAACAAGTTCATTAGCAACTTTGACTAGTCAAACTACTCTTACAACTACAACCTACTAACTACTCTTCCTAACTACTAATTGCCAAACAAGGCCTTAGTCTCTAGTACTAGTACAACTAACTAATTTTTTTTCCACCCGTGTTGCATAGGAGTTTTCAATTATTTTTGTTCAATTTATTAAATTATGATTTTAACTAGTCTTCACGTAATTCAATTTAGTATTTTTCACTTTTTTTTAATTCAATTCAGTTTTTATTAATTCAATTTTATTTTTGTTCTAGATCTTTTAGACAAACAAAATACAACCTTATTTCGGTATTCAGGTTTAGGACTCAGAAAGTTAGGAATTGCTCTCTGGGAAAAGATTATCCATACAAGTTACTTGCAGCTTATCCAAATTAATTTTTTGAGTCCGGATCCTCTCCATTCTCATGAGAAAAGGAAATTTCCAATTACGAATTAACGGTTGGATTAATGTAGATAATAGGGGGGAATTTTAGAATATTACAAAGAAAGAAAATCTGAATCAAATCTACCCCTTTTAAGTGGAAATGAAAATCTCCGATAATTGGAGAGGATCTCAATTCCAAATTTCTATCAATACCACATTAGTTTAGACCCTACTCGCAACTCAATTTCTAATTCTAAATTATCCTAACAACTTTGTGACAACTTCTTTAAAATTTGTGCACATTTATTTTGTCATCCAATTTCAAATGTTGTACTTTTAAAAAAAGTTTGGATGAGTATAATTTAAGAAGAAATAAAATTAAATAATGAGTCGGTGTGGTATTCCGTATTCATATTACAACAAATGTAGTTACAACTCCCTTTATAACTAAACTAAAGTTGTAGGGATAAACAAAATAAAAGTTGCTTTGAAATGATACGGCACATCTAAGTTAGTTTAGGGCAAATTTATCCCTGTAACTTTAGTGGGTTGCAAGGGAGTTGCAACCACAGTTGCAGGGATAATCTTGTTGCAACTATGGTCAAGTTGTAAGGTGAGATATTCATATGAATACCTCTTCTAGTCTTCTAGCAACTTTCTCTTTCTCCTATATTAAATGTTATCTCATTATTTTATTCCACTTCTTCTCAAAATTATACATATCTGAATTTTTTAAAGATAAAATATTTAGAAATTAGATGAGATAATAAATGTGCACAGGTTTAAGGAGTTGTAACAAAGTTGTAGGGATGATGTGAAGGTGAAAATAGAGTTACATGGTGATGTGACATGCATAGAAACTTTAGTTTAGTTATAGAGGGTGACTTTAATTGTACATGCCCCTACCCTTCAATTTTTAACTCTTCAGATTTCACACGTCATGGCAGCCCACGTGACTTACACTCCTGACTCCTCAGTTTTCACTCGCTTAGCTTGATAAATTCTGTTCTTGTAGATCAAATTCATAGCGAGTGTAGACACGTCCCACCGTCCCATTTCACAGAACATGTTGTTAAAAGCTAGTTTGGGACCACATTTGGGCGTAGTTGTGGGACCCGTTCTTATGCACGGCGGCGTTTCTTTCCTATCATTCAGGATTTTCCTCAACTCGCTTTAATGGGAAGTAAACCTTACGTACTTCCTCAAAGTAAGCTAAAGTTTCTTAAGTTCTTAAACTACCTACCCATAGGTAGGCCATAATTCAAGAAGATTTCACCTTTTCTGGTTTAGAGAAATGTGTTAAAGGCTGGAGTTGTCAATTGTTCCTAATTTTCATGGGAGATGAAGGCATCCACTGATTAGGCGGACGGTAACTAGGATGATACGACAATACGAGTACATCCCATCAATAATATTTTCAATTTTTTGTTCCACTTAGCTAATGTAAACTAGTCCAAACCAAAATGATTGAAACAATTTTTCTTATATAATATTATTTCATACTAGCCTCTGTTCGCTTTACAGCTTATCATAAGTATTCAATAATCTTAAGCTCGTGTTATAAGAAAAGTTTAGGCCCTGTTCGTTTCGCAACTTATTGACATCTTATTCAATAATCTTAATCTCAACTTATAAGATAAACTTAACTTTTACAAATAAGCTGTGTTCGTTTTGTCAGCTTATGGAGACGGCTTACCAAATAAGCTAGCTTATTTGGTAAGCTGTATAAACAAACTTATCGAATAATCTCCTAGCCATAAGTTTTCTACTTTTCAATATTACCCCTACTGAAAATATTGTCCTTTATAATTAACAATTACAATTGTCCTTTTATGTTATTTTACATTAATCAGCTTCAACTTCATCTATTTCATCCGAACACCCTAATTAGATTCTTTATTAAGCTTCAGCTTCAGCTTAAGCTAACTAATCAGCTTCAGGTACCTAATAAGCTTCAGGTTCAGCTACAACTAAGTTTGCCGAACAGACCCTTAGTGTTTTCAAATAATTTGTGTTTGTTTAGTCAATGAGCTAGCTTGTCTCGTACTCTCTCCGTCCCACAATGTTCCTGCTACTTTGTATAGACTTATCAAATGGAAAAATACATGAGAAAATAGAGAATTGAGTATTAGATCGAGGTATTTTAAGAGGCACATCAAAAGTTACCCAAAAATAAATTAGGAAGAACATTATGGGACGGAGGAAGTAAGTTCCATGGGGCAGCTTATCTCGTGATCTGCATGGGACATCTTATTAGATAATCTCCTATCAATAATCTTTACACATTCCACATTCTCCCTTACTACAAATTATTTATTACCAACCACCATATTTTTAAATTTAATCTCTTTATTAATAGGCATATACCTTTTTGTCATTTTTCACAATCACAAGGGCAAGTTCTCTAAAGTTGAACTTTATTGAACATAAATTAATTTTTCGTTTTATTGTTTTGACACTCAATCAATTATCAAAATCCTATTAATATTGTGTGTTTACGAGACTATACGGTGAGTTATTTTCACTGATATACTAATAATTCCGAATAAAATAACGAGATCAAAACTTTTTACGTTCGCAATGCAAGTTACAAGTTGAAATGAGAAAAAACTAAATTGAGAAAAACTAAAGTGAACTTGAATAGTCATAAAGAATAAGCCCTTAGTTAAACTTAATCGAAATTAATTTATGGAGAGTAACTATAATAAAACGATGCCTAATATAACTAAACTTAAATTAATCGATAAAATAATAAACTTAAATAGAAGAAAACTTATCTTGACTTAAAACATTAAAATTCTATTGAAAATTCTAACGAAGATCAAATATAAAAATTATTTTAAAAAAAAAACTAGAGGTGAACTAATTGTTCTTTTTGTAAGGAAAAGAAAGTGAACTACTCCGTAAACAGAGCTTGAAACAGTGTTTGTCGTATTGGAAGGTAAACATGCCTACTTGCTAATGAGAAAGAGCAGAACCCCATTCCTAATTTATTGCTAAAATCTGCTAATAAGACAAGGATTTACAAGTAAAATAGTTAAAAAGTGGAAAAGCTTCACGATCACTTCTTTATTGGTCGAAGTGAAAACATCTGAAAAACACCTATATCTCGTTGATAGATGCCCATAACATTCATCAATGCAAAGTCTAAAATGTCTAATACTCGTAGAGTACTACAACTGTTACTAGTAGTTTGCTTTTGATTTTGAAGGGAAAACTCGTGTGAGGACAATTGAAACAAGATCTCCTTAAGTAACTTGCTCCTCCAATACCCCATTTGTGTGTGATTTCCCTATTCAGAAGAAATTAAAAAAAAATCCCAAATAATCACCTCCCTCTCTATCTTTCTCTCACTGGAAATTCAAGTTACCGGAGAAGATCTTGACTCGGGACAATTGTTATGACTGAGTAATATAAATAATGGTCATAATAATCAACAAATGGTCACAGTAAAAGAAAGGTTTACCAGAAGATGGTAGCTAATGAATAAAATCGACCAGTGTCTATTTGTTTGACACGATTTATTTAAAAAAAATGGGAAGCTATGCTTGTCACATTATTCGTTTTCCCATTAATGAATGGGCAATAGCACAAATTATCTTTGGCAAAGATTCCATTGTCCTCGCACCTTGTAGCGCTGTACTGCTGCTTAATTAACTAATCATAGAATTAAGTTTATCGTTTTCAATATACTTATGTAGGCATGTAGGTGAAAAATAAGCTGATTAAGCAAATAAACTCCCTTCCTCGTAACAGCTGCCAAATAGTCAGGATCCTATGAGAGGGCTGTTCCAGTGTAATCAGGTCTATGAATTTAAACAACCAGCAAATCCATGTTGACTTTTAGGCTGATAGCTGTACAGTGTTGTAGGCTTGTGGCAGCGTATGAGCGTATGATGATAATCTGACGGACATCACTGGCTCTAAGATGTGCGAGTGCAGGAAAGAAACGTAGAAAGTAGAACATATGAGCAGGGAACAAGGCACGTGACCGTACATAATCTTTGCAGAGATTAGATAGATAGGATGGTAGGCTTGGTGACATCACGAGGGGAAGTGAACGTGCTTCCCTCAATTGGCATTGTACGATTCACTATTTAATATTCTTACTAGACTTGCATTTCATTTTGTTAGATTGCAATTTTACCTCACAAGTCACAACAATTATATAAAAAATGTAACAAAAAAAAAGGGAAATGTGTAGTACTTCTCTTGTACTCATGCAGTCATGCTCATACATCACCCTTCACCAATTGTTGGTACATCTTCTCTTGAGATCGTCAATTCTTCAATTGGTGTGTCTTTGTTCTAAACGTCTTCTGTTTGTCCATCAGTGTTGGTCTGATTGTCTCAAGTCTCTTGGCTACCGAGTAGAATTGATTGTTATTTGGGAGCTCAAATCTTATTTGTATATGTATATGCTCCGTATATGATCATTATTCGATTAGATGTATAGTTATGAGGAAGTTTCGAGCGTGTAAACCTATATGATGACAGGTTAATTTTGATCTTTGCGTTAATGCAATATGGGTTTGTGCTATTTAGGTCATAAAACTCCTATCGCTCAACTACTCAAGTATACACTTCGAAAGTTTGAACGGAGTACTACTTTCAACATCAAGCAGTGTAGAGGATCAGGCCTCCTTTGCAAATTAGCCAATAGTGGTCAGTAGATTTACATGAGACAGAAAATAATAAAATTAGTAAATAGTACATGAAGGTCATGTTTGGGTAACAACAGATAGTAGATACCAGAAGCAAATAACAGTTAGCAGATACAGTAGCAAATTTGAAATTAGTGTTTGGCAAATAAATAGATTGTTAGCAGATTGTGTGAAAATGTTAATGGTGCAATCTACTCTTTGAAAATGCTATTCTCACCAGCATATTCGAAAGACTATATTTGTGGGCCCATAAGTTATTGAATATGCTATTTACCATATACTACCATTAGTGGATTAGTGAGTCAAATCTACTCTTTTGAAAGTCAAATCTACTCTTTTTTAGCAGATTTAACCTTTACCAAACAGGGCCGAAGATCAGATGAGTTTACTTTGAAAAGGACAAATATGATATAAAAAACAGATAAATAAGAGCAACCTTAAATGGGTTATAGAAAGAAAAAAAAGAAGAGGGAGATTGACTTTTTGTTTCAATTTTTTTAAAGAAGGTTAATTTAGTTGTTTACCTTGGAGTTTAATTCGGTTCCTTTTAAGTCTAATTAAGTTCAATTCCACGAAAATAAAATATACCCTTCTTTTCACAAATTGTTTGCTTAGGTGTTATTTGGGATTGTTCTAAGTTTCGAGTTTTCAATTTTTTTCAAAACTAAAAACCAATTTTTGGAAACCATAAAAAGTGGTTTCAAATTTTTGTTGTCAGTTTTGAAAATTATAACAAGATATACCATGCTAAATGTTTTAAACTTTTAATTTCAAAAATAACTTCATTATCACCCAGTTGAAAATATTTAAAAACCAAAGACTGAAAACTCGATCCCGAAAATCTAATTTAGTTTTAGCTTCAAATAAACTAACCTAAAACGTTTACTTATGAAAACTTTGAACTTATATACTTAGTGAATTTTTTACAATGATATTTCCAAAAAAGTACAAATGGATATCGATGTCAAAACTTCTTACGATCGAGAGAAACAAGCTTATTGGAATTGAACTAAAAGTAATTAAACTTAACTAAAGTCTTTAGAAGTTCTATAAAACAAGCCCTTTGCCTAAAGTATAAATTAATTTAGCCTTTTTGTCTCTTTTATTTTAGAGAAAAAGTGTGAATATGTTTTTATGAGACTGGTTAAGAGGGGTCATTATCATGTAGTCGTGGGATCATTATTGTATAGTCAAAGGCGTCAAGCTTTGGACACGGTCTATAACAAGAATAGAATTATAATAAAGAAAATTGAAAGGAATTTTTCCAAAACTCTGCTCTGATACCCCCTAAAGCGAAATGGGCACGCGCACTGGTAGAGAGTCAGCCTGAGGCGTCCGTCAGGGTAAAACCAACAGCACAGCCCCTTGCAGAGTTCCCCAACAGCATAGAGCTTGGGTTCATTATTGTGTAGTCGAAGGATCATTAATACTCAGTATCATATATGAAACGGGTTGCCACAAATTTTTTTCCTTTTATGGTGATTTTAGTATTTTTGTTTAAAGAAAACAAAATTAAAGAAAAAGTTTTTTGTTGGTCGAAAATAATAAAACAAAACAAAATTCGGTGACAAAAAGACCTATACATCGGTTAAAACACCAGATATAAAAATCTAAAAATTCCCCATTTCCCCAACCTCACTACATTCCATACACTTCCTTGTCCCTGCAACTCCCCTCTCCTCTCCCACTCCACTCTCTCTCTTCAGACTTCTCATCCCCTCATCTCCTCACATTACAGTTACACCCACAAAACCAAAACCCCATTTCACACTGAAAACCATAATGGAAGAAACCAACCTCGAACCTCCAAACCCCAACTCCACTCTCTCTCCTCCTACCCATCATCTCCTCGACGACAACGACGACGATGACGATCAGTTCTTGGACGAAATAGAAGGAGAATTTAGCAACTGTTCAACACCATACGTAAGCGCCCCGTCATCCCCTGGCCGCTCATACTCGTCCTACCATTTTCTTCCACCTACAAACGGCGGGTTCTTCTACAGTGCACCCACAAGCCCCATGCACTACGTTCTCTCTCATAATACCCCGTCACCACCCTCACGTACATCGTCATCAAGAGCGCTACTAGCACCAGCTATCTCAGATGCATCGTCAACGTCCTCGTTTGAGTTCGAGTTCTCATGCAGGTTCGATAGTCCTACTCCGGATACCTGCCCGTCAGCCGACGAGCTCTTCCTCAATGGTCAGATCCGTCCCATGACTATAAAACAGATAGTTGAAGTGAGTGACAGTGACGTTCACAGCGTGGGTAAGGAGAGGTCTCGGGAGTGGTGCAGGAGTAGGTCACAGCGGAGCAGGAGAACCCGCTCGCTGTCACCTCTCCGTAGCACCCCTCCGTTTGATTGGGTAACAAGTGACGATCGCCCGGTCATATCTCAAGAAAGTGACGATGTAGTGAAAACCATCGGTACAAGTGTTGGTAACAATAACAATACACCTCCTGGATCGGGGAGCTCGTCACGATGCTCCTCGGCCGGGAGGAGCTCGAAGAGGTGGGTATTCTTGAAGGATTTCTTGAGGTCCAAGAGTGAAGGGAGGAGCAACAACAAGTTCTGGCATAACATCTCGTTTTCGCCAGTGAAAGAAAAGAGTAAAGAGAAAGGGAAAGAGAAAGAGAAGGAGGTGGTGAGTGGTAAGGAAGGGGTAAAGAAGGGAACAAGTTCATCATCGGCTACCGCGGCGAGGGCGGCAGGGAAGAGGAGGTCAGCACATGAGATGCATTACGCGGCAAATAGAGCACAAGCGGAGGAGATGAGGAAAAAGACCTTTTTGCCCTACAGGCAAGGGTTACTAGGTTGCTTGGGGTTTAATTCCAAGAGTTATGGGGCGATTAATGGGTTTGCTAGAGCTCTTAACCCTGTCTCCTCTAGGTAAATTAATTAATTAAATATAAATTAATTGGATGGAATTTGGTCATGTCCAAATGAACCTTTATGATGATGATGGATTGTTGTTGTTGTTGGTATTATTATTTGTATAGAACTTTTTTGGGAATGTTCTCTTTTCCCTTTTGTTATCACTTATTATTGTCACGATGATGATGAAGAAGAAGATTTGTGTATTTAGGTTTGCTTTACTACTAGATTAAATATAAATGATTAGGGATCATTATGGTGATGATGATTAGTATTAGTATAATCGATCATAATGATATATTGAGTTTGTATTTGTAGATCTTCTCATTTTGTCTATGAAAGGGGAAGTTTGTTGGTGGTGATGAGTAGCTATTGTTAATCAGTGAGTTAACTTCCAAGGTCCGTACCGCAATGCTTAAGTCTATAGCTCTAGCCTCAATGGCTTTGGCCTTTTTGGCCTCTGGGTAGCTAGAAATAATGAGCTCTATATGCCATTTATTGTTTCTTGACATTGATGGTGGTGGTTCCCTTTAATATTTGCAGCTACCTTTATTGCTTTGCGATATATTGGCATCTTGCTATGCGCCTATGCCTATGGCCTATGCTACGGAATGTTCAGCTAAACTAATGATAAAACACTAGTATAGGTTGTACGACTCTCCTTTCAGATTTCAGTGTTTGGTGCACTGTGACAACCTTCACCACTCATTATTCAAGATTTTGGGTAAAGTTGTCTGCGAAATGACCAAAACACCTAGTTCATCATGGAAGGTGCGAACCAACATGCCATTGGATGGAGGGTATTCACTTCTACACCGTTTAAGAGAGGTTATAAGACCATATCTGCGTATGTATAGACTTTTGTAGCGACGTTCACCCACCACAGTAAGGCAAGGTGTGCGACCCGATTCGAGTCGGGTTTGGATCTTGTGAACCGAGCAGACAATAAAAAAAGAAAAATCATCGAAAGGGTGCAACATAATATCTATCTCTCGTTGTCACGAGGGAGACAAAATGGCCAAGGCAGTTTCACACCGAAATCGATTGGAAGGGTATACCCGAGATAGGTGTCATTTAAGTTTTGTTTATGTGATTCTGACATCCTTTGAGAGAAATCACGATAATTGCAAATTTGCAATCTCAGAAGTCCCTCCGACCTGGTCTAGCGATTAAAATTACATCTAGAAAATGTATACACTATTTGACTATTTGTACCTTAACCATTTTTGTTAGCTCAATGGTGACTCGTGAATGCTGTGTCTAACCAAATGTCATGCTATCACGGATGCATATATAGTTGGACACAGGAAAGAATGAGCTTACGTTGATAAATTTGTACTCGTTCAAGATTTTATGTGTTTGCAGAACTAATTTATCATGGCAATGAAAGTTCCGTTATTTCTGTCTCAAATTGGATTATTATCAAAAATGGAACAGTAGGAAGAAAATGGTGTTATGTCTGATCCCCCAATTATTTTCCCCACATGGTTATTGACAGAGGCATGTTAGGTTGGCAAGGGACTTGAATTAGACCCCACTAAAATGTTATGGAGCTTTCACTGGAATTTGGATGTATTTTTGCTTAACACATTACTCGTGAACCGTGAATTTGTGATATGATGTTAGTTGATTCATTTGCATGGGCTTGGAGGTGGTTGGGGAGTTTTAGGATGTGATGGGCATGAGGCATGAGCATGACCCCTTTCCTTTGTTTGCTCTTTGGTTGATTAATTTTTTTTTGTTTTGACCTATGCCTTAAGATTCATTTATTTATTTTATTATGGATGTCATCATCCTAGACTCCTAGTTACCCCCTGGCCGCCTTGTTTGGTGGAATAGCGTTTAACATAAGCGTTTAGTATTTATAGTTATAAGACCATTTTGACTAGTTGAAAATACTCTTTGTTATGTTTGGTGAAAGAGTATTTTTGAGGGCCCAAAATGCTCTTTGCTAAATGTTGTTCACAACAACATTTTCACTATTCATTAACAATTTACACTATGAAACTGCTAACTGTTACCAAACAACTCATACCTGCTAACTGCTAACTGCTAGTCAAACCTGCTAACTACTAACCGCTAACTGCTCATACTTTCTCCCAAACAAGGCCTAAATATGCCCCTTTCACATGGTATGATGGTAGTGAACTGACCGGTGAACTAGTGACTAGCTTCCGGTGACTAATGAGAGCAATTAAAGCCTTGGAGGGAATTTTACGCCTTTATGCTTACTATCTTCCGGTGTAAAACTTGTTTAGTTCAATTAAACCTTTTTTTAAATTAGTTAAGATTATAGTTGTTCAAGTCCTGTAAGCCGTTGAACAAAACAAAGTCTTGTAAGTGGAATGTGGATGGTTCTTCCCTTGGTAAACCTGGTAGAGCTGGGATTGGAGGCATTTTGCGTGATGCCAATTTTTACACCTTATGTATCTTCTCGGCGCATGTGGGTGTCAAGAATTCTAACGAGCCAAAGTTTTTAGCAATTGTCTTTGCACTTGAGACTACGTACTCTTCAAAGGGAGGATTTGAGAAAGAGAATAATAGTTGCTGAGTCCAATTCGAAGAACGCACTTGCTTGGATTTCGGAAGGACGTCAATGCTCTTGGAGTCTACGTTTCTAATGGAAATAGATTACGTAATCTTCTTCATGTTGTTGATTGGTGTTTCCTTCCAGCATTTAATGAGGGAAGTCAATTTTGAAGTCGATGATTTAGCAAGGAGAGAAGCACATGGTGAGGGTACTTTCATCCGATGGATGTATGTAAATTTTTAATAGCATTTTTAATTCGTGGTCTTTCTTTTGTTATTGTGTAATGTTTTCTTAAACTTGTATTTGTGCAAGTTTTCAATGAATTTCTGAAATAATTATCGGAAAAAAAGTCATGTAGGCTAAGATCAATCCAACGTGACTTTCGATCCTTTTAGTTACAACTTGTTAGTTTGCTTAAAATTTCAATTCAGTAAAATATACCAATTGACCTTAGACCAAAAATAAATAAATACCAATTGACCTTAGCATGGTTTTGTTAAGTTCTTTTCATTATGGCCACGGTGATGCAAAAACATAATAGAGGCACTAAAGTTCCGTCTGATGCTAAAGTTCCTATTCGAAAAGTTAAAATTTATTTGTTGTGTAACAAAGTGAAGGAGGCAAACTACATTTTAGTTTGGGTGGGGATGATATCATATGGGTAGGTAGGTGGTGGCGAGGATCTTGAAGCAATTATTGGTAGTTTGCAGATTGCAAAGCTTAAAAAAAAAAACATACGACTAGTTGTTGACTTGTTTCCGAAGAATTGACAAACACAGCCCATCTCAATTAAATCATCACTGGTACTCCGAGAGGTGTATTCAACGCAAAATAATCTCCGCCCCCTTTCTATCTCCAGTTCTCCACTAACTTAGCATATTGGATGGGGTTGAGTATAATAAAAGGAGTGTATTTGACTTAATGAAAAATTACCCATTTTAAAAGGAACAAGATTAATTTGAAACATCTACAAAGGAACCCTTAAATGTCATTCGCACCACCTTACCGTTTTGTTGGGATAAATGGAATGAGTGGCGTTCGAGCTCAAGATATGACTAAACCGTGCGGGAGGGATATCTGGTCCATTTGAATAGATTGAAGCTGACTATACGATGGCAACTTACGTTATTGCTACCCCTTTTCGTGTCATTGTATATTTGTATGCATGCACTCAAGTTACTTGCCCAATTCCTATGTGTCAGCATAGGTGCTGGCTTACCGAGTTACCGGGTATGCACTACGCCACTACACGTACAGTTGGGGCGTTTGGTCAGGAGACGAAATTGGTACTCCGCTGTTAGTCGATTTTGATTAATTGGTTTGATCGGTTTACAAAAGGTAGCTAGTTTTTTTTTTTAGAAAAGGGGCACGGGAGATTTTCATTCATAGAAAAGTCATACGGCATCTATATAGAAAATAACCCTAGAACATGCTAGATCGATAGTACTAGTACAAATTTTACCAACAAGACAAAAATCAAAATAATTAAGCGTTTCGAGCAAATTTCCTTCAATGTCTCTGTATCTTTCCCGGAAATAGAGTTCTTCAACGCCAATATTATAATCGCTTGTCTGCTGGTGTTCATACTGCAAAATAAATCTTCGTATGTACGGTATCCCCAAAATATATCTTCAAAAGAAATCATACTTTGGTGAAATTTAATGACCGCAGTAACACGAAGCCTCACAAAGGAGCCAATAAGCCTCACGAAGGAGCCAATAAGCCTCACGAAGGAGCAAAACATCTATCACAAAGGATAACAAAACTAGCCTCACAAAGGAGTCAAATAACGAAATTTATTGAAGTAGATAAAAAAAAGACAAAAAGTAATCTAGAAATTGAAAGGAGGAAGGGGCTTATCGATGGTAAATGGCCAACGACAGCCCCATGAAGGCTTATGAAGGAGTTTTCTAAGTGGGGGCTAAGAGAGGAGACTAGGGTTTTTTTTTTAGAGAGAGAGGAAGTGGGATCTAACCTAAGGTAGCTAGTTAATATGAAGTGTTTGGTGAAATAAACTAGACGAAATTAGTTAGTTTATCAATAAATGATTAAAATATTATATTCATTCTAATACCAAAATAAGTTTGTTTGGTCAAAAATAAAATAAGTTTTGTTTTATTAGTGAAGCTAGAATTGCCAGATTCTAATTTGATATCAAAATCAACTAGTGGAAGTGTCTTTTTGAGTAGCTTATGGACAAATAATCCACTTACCTCAAATGTATTAATTGACTTACTATAATGGACCAATTGACTTACTACAATGGACCAATTGACTTACTACAACCTCTCTATTTTCTTAATCAGGGGTATGGTTGCGTACATCCCGACCCCGAGCACCTCCATCTAATGGGGATACACTCGATTGTTGTTGTTGTTGTAACTCCGTCTGTTGTGTAGACACACCGTAGTAGTGAAGACGGAAGAGTTCTTGCACCTTTTTATACATTGTGATTTTGTTACAAGAATTGTTTGGGTCAGAATCTAAATAAACTTTTACCACGTCTAATACAAGTTGATACTTTGATTAGGACATTGCTATCTATTTATCATAAGAATATTGGATATAGGAAATTATTGCAAAATTTAATTTTTCTTTATGTATTTGGAAGGAAATAAACTGTCTACTTTTTGATTTAGGCGCTCCTGTCTTTGAGAAATGGACATTGTAATATTCTTATAGCTCGTTTTTCCGGCTTTTCTAAGGAATACATCCCTAAAGTTCACTTCAGCTATGTATTTAGTCCCTAAACTTTCATTGCCATGTATTACATCCCTCACTCTCACGTCCGTTACATTCTTGTACACCGTTAGTAGCAGACCACTAAATGGCAGTTGACAACCCAATGGCCGATTACATGCAGAGAAAGTAACGTTGTAAATTAATACTCCTAGCACTGAGACACGTGTGAATGTGTGATCCTGCTTGGACAAGGAACTTATTGTCCCGTTTTTTAAATTGTGATTGTATACTTCAGTTTGCTTACAAGCAAGTTTAATGAACTTTTAGTTATAAAAACACTACTTCTAACTCAACAAATGTTTGGTATATTAGATATAACTTTATATCCACTATAAAATAAGTCTAGTTCACCCTTTAATTTGATAAAAAGAAAATAATTTTTTTGTTGAATGTAATCTTACACCAGCTGTATACAACTATTGATGATCCTAATTGGTTAAAAAGATTTTGGTACCAGTTATTAGTTCATTTAAATTCATAAGATTTCATCTCAATTCATTAACTTTTAATTTAGTATACATGGTCAGTTAAATTTGTAGCATTCGAGACGTAATTTATTTGTCTATATAAGACATCTAACTTTGTAAAAAAAATAACCTAAGCAAACAAAACTAAATTAAGAAAATCTAATGTAGTTCAAATGGTAACTTAAACAAATAGAAATATAGAGTAGAAAAAAATTCTAATAGTAAAACTAAACAGAACATAGCCTAACTCATATTATAATTTGTTGACTTTTGAACTCCAAATTTTGAATTTGTGTTTTATTTGACTTAACCCTTAATTTTCATCTCCATTAAGTTTAATCTTTTATGTTTCAAAAAATGGATTTTAAATAAAAAATTAATATTGAGTTCAATTAATTTAGATTAATTTTAGTTTACTTTCTTCAACGAGCTTCATTTTTGCGACAGTAAGAGTTAACTTGAATAAAATAGTGTACATTCGATTTGAAATAAGGAGACAATACTGCATCAAAAAATAACATCACTACTTTTACAATAAGATCTACATGAAATATCTTATATCATGTTTTTAAACTAGAAAGTTTAGTTCAGTTTAGTTTACCCAAAAAAAGTTCATTATAGTTCTGAAAAGATCAAATAATTTAGTTTAAAAATTGATTTGTTGTGGCTATTTGTTACTGTTATTGTGTTTATTGTTATTATTTTCTTTATGAATTGAACATTTGTGAATATTTTATTATTAATACATCTTATTATTGTTTTTAATATACTTTATCAAGAATATAATTAATATAAGGTTATTAAGCTCAAAAAACTATATATGACAAGTTCAAATATATTCAGTTTAAGTAGTTGAAAAGAAAATGCCCTAAATTTAAACAAATATTAACCAAACAAGTAATACCAAAATCTTATAAACCGAATGGTCTAAAACAAAAGTTTATTCTCTTAACCTAAAATAGTAAGGCCCTGTTCGTTTCGCAGCTTATTGCCAGCTTATTCAATAATCTTAAGTTCGGCTTATAAGATAAGTTTAACTTTTACAAATAAGCTGTACGTGTTAGTTTTGTCAGCTTATGGAGACAGCTTATCAAATAAGCTAGCTTATTTGGTAAGCTGTATAAACAAGCTTATCAAATAATCTCCTATCCATAAGCTTTTTATATTCCAATATTACCCCTACTGAAAATTTTATTCTTTATAATTAACAACTACAATTGTCCTTTTATGTCAATTTACATTAATCAATCTACTACATTAGAGCGAGTACTCCACTACATTTGCCGAACAACCCTAACTAGGACAAATATACCATGCCAAAATAGTTAGAGAGAGTACTCCACTACATTAGAGCCAAAATAAACTCAGCACAAAAAAAAAGGGGTCATGACTTCCTCGTTCAAGCAATGATAGGAACCTAGGATTTCACTTTGACACTTGTTCAACTCTATGGTAGTACGGAGTATTCATTTACGGCACAAAGGACATTCAATTGTCAGTTACGGTTTGCCATTGACGGTGTGTACTAGTTAGAGTATAACGTTAGGGTGAGGGATGTAATACATGACAATGAAAGTTTAGGGACTAAATACATCACTGAAGTGAACTTTAGGGATGTATTCCTTAGAAAAGCCTCGTTTTTCCTAACCTTGAATAGCAGATATTCAGGGGTAGCTGAGGCTATCGCTTTATGTGATAGACTTCTAACTTGTTTAAACGTTAGATAAACTGAAATAGAAAGGGATAGTTTATTTGTTATTCATGCTATAGAGAAAAGTTTTCATATATTCTAAGAAAATTCCACTTCAATCAACGATGCATTATATTATTGCGTCATTTCCAAATTTATAACAACCTTGAATCATATAGAAGCAACAAGATAAACCTTGAATCATATTGAAACAACAAAATTATAACAACCTTGAATCATATAGAAGCAACAATATAAACCTTGAATCATATTGAAACAACAAAATTATAACAACCTTGAATCATATAGAAGCAACAATATAAACCTTGAATCATACTGAAACAACAAAATTATAACAACCTTGATATAGAAACAACAAGACAAATCTAAAATGAGTTGAGCTATTATATTTTGGTTATTTATAATTGGTAACTAAAACTTAGTTCAGTTGAACAACTTTCATGTTAGCTTAGTAAAGTTCTATAGAATGGAGCTGAATTAGGACATGGTCTTGGTATAAGAAGGTTTTCTTCAACTAATTTTACCTTAGTTCGTAACTTGTAAGTATAAGAGGTTTATTACACTTGTAAACCATGAAAAGTCTATTTTATGGTTTTATAAAGCATTAACAGGTATTTTGATAATCAATTGAGTAATAAATTAATTAATATTTCGAGTTCATAGTACTCCGTATTGTTTTTTTTTTTTTTATAGAAAACATTAGTTAGTTGGACACTTGGACCTAGAAAGAAGTATTTGTTTGGTTGGAAGGTTGACTTTCTAGCTAGCCGTAACTCGGAGTAAATAAAACCCACGCCTGCAAACTTAAGTTGCCTTCATTTCATCAACAATTAATTTTGTACTCCCATTTCTGCTCCATGCAGCCACTGCCCATACCCATATTCGTATCTCGTTGTGCTTCCGTAGTCCCGTGCATAGATATTGGTACACTGTTAATCTATTTCTTTGCACAAGTCTCCGACCAATCACCAAGAGGTATAAATTGTGGCATCAAAGTTTCGGCCGGCAATAACGTTCTGATCAAGCTAGGATTTCAGAAAATGGTCGAATGGAAGTATGGATCAGGAACGACGTGGAACAAAATGGGGCTCAACAACATTCTACTACGTGATCCATGTGACTATTTTGGTGGACAATTCACAATCGTGTAAAACGTAAATTTCGCAGAAGCAAAGCAGTAGAATTAATCATTGGTTTCTTTCAAGGTAGCCTTTAATTTGTGATCTAAAAAAGACTAGAGCCAAGTCTTCTAATTAAAACTCAAGCCTCATTTCCCTTCAATTTAAGCCGAGAGTATTCCATTTTGCTCACCCTGATGATATTCAATTCTGAAGAAATTCGTTGTGCTGCCGACCTGCCGTGTTGGTAATGTAACAAACCAACAATCAATGAAACTTTGGCTCTTCAAACCAAACAACCAACCAGCACCTTCTTTTGAAAGGGCACGGCTGTTCCATTTTTCTTTCCTTCTCCTTTGTCAGTTTGCGATTGCTATGAAAAAGTTCTTTCATACGTTGAGGTGGTAACCATCAATTTTTCATACCGTAGTACTGTACAATGCTTTTGGCATCTAGAAATTAAATGGAAGGAATGAAATAGCCGCATGTGCCGGATCATGTCCAATTGTCCATGACATATTATTTGCATTAAATTTGTATGCAGGTGCTGCATGTCGCCATGTCCTACTCTTAGCAGTTTTCATAAGCGTCTGTTTCATACCAGACGCCAGTCAGTCTGCCACACGTTCTTAAGTGGATATTTGAGACTCTAAGCTGAAAAAAGTCAAGTAATTGAAAACCAGACAAAATTCATACGCCATTGATTTTAGCTAAGAGTATTTGACTGATTGGTAGTTTGGTACTCTATTTCATAATCTTGTTTTCACTTTTTAGTTTGGATTGTTTTAAAATCTTTTATCCATTCTCTTTTTGGGGTTATTAATTTACTAGCTCTTCTATTTGGGCTGTTTATGATATGTTAATGCATTTAAAAGAATGGTGCATTAATAAATCTCCAATTCTTAGGTACACCTGATGTACGGGTACACTGAGTGTACGGGTACACCTTAAGGATTTATAACTAGTATTACAACATATAACATTAGTCACAGTTTTAATGCCACTAATCAATCCCTTTGCAATTAGTCATAAATGCATAAGGTGTACCGGTACACCCGATGTACCAAAGACTTGCTGTTAATAAATTATATACGGTCGAAATTAAGCAAAATTCATACGTTTACTACAAGATGATACGGTCGTGATTAAGGAGTATACAAGAACGCGCACCATCTTAGTAGTACGCCATCTTAGTGATCATATAATTTTCCACCTAATTCCTAGGTAGACTCGTCTCTTCAATTTCTCGTGTAGTCGAGTGAAGGCCTGTTCCTTGGGCTTATTTAAACGGATCTCCCAACGCACTACTTCAGATATTCCATAAATAATTCATGTAAACACTCAAAAGAGACTTCCAAGTTTCAACCGTGAGTACGTGACTTGGCGTTCAACTTCCAACTTAGTGAGTTCGTATTTGAGAGTTGAAAGTTGGGAGAGGGCAAAACACAAGTGATCCCAATGCAAGAGAGTTTAAGGCATTTTCTCCCCACCGAGTAACGTACTCGATCACCTTCAAAAGATCTACTTTTCACATCAAACCGCACACAAACTAACTTAACACGAACTGAACTAAATTATACAATTACAGGAGCGAAACTTGCGGGAAATCGGTTCTGAAAGAGGTCCTATTCAGAGAGTACCAGAGAGAACACAACACTGAAATTCTGTGGATCGTGGTTTTGATATTACTTCCGTTGTATAGGTAAAGAAAATCCAAAGAAAAGTAAGCAACAGTGTAAAATCTGTCCAGCCAGGTTCCAACAACAGTTCATTCCATTTGCCTCCTAAACCTATGGTAGCCGTCAAGAAACTTCTCATGTAAAACTATTGTAATTGTTGCTAATGATATAACAGAAACTACACCTTCTCATTTCACAGCTGTGCTCCAGGAGCAAAAATGTGCAGTGAATGGCTGAAGCATCTTTCCCGAACAACACAAGGATCTACCCCAATGAGGCCTCACGGCGAATACATGTCATGAGTAACGCCACAGAAATAGCCCATAGATTAAGCAAAAGCGGACAGGATATTCTTCTTTAGAGAGAACTCATCAGCCTTGGCTGGGCTAATTGCCTGCACAAAAAATAAGAACAATTATTGCTCGTTCCCATCCTCTGAGAATACTCTATTTACACAGGCCTCTATTGAGACAGAAGCAAATTGCATTCAAGCAGTTCCGAGTTCAGACACATGCAATCAAAGGTAAGACACTGATACGGCAACAAGCAGTTTTTTTTTCTTTCTAGATAATTTTTTTTTTATTAATGGGGACAAGCTGTTCTCTATA
>ONZK01001210.1:76788-89868 GCA_900322385.1 Pharnaceum exiguum | reverse complement strand
GGGGGGGGGGAGTTCTGCATAATTTCAAATCAATCACCCAAGGAAAAAATTTAAGCACTTCCCCCATTTCTGCGTTTCCCAAGGTATCACAGTATCAAGAGCTCAATTTTGTTTACTTCATACACATTTGTTCTTTTTTTAAAACTCATATCACCTTACTAACTCAACTTGCAACCGTCTAATCTACCAGTCTACCACCCTGAGTCCCTGACCCAAGACACGCGATGAGGGTGAAGACTTTTTCTTTAGCAGAACACCCAAAAGTTTGGACTCAGAGACTCAAAGGGCCCTACCATTGTGGATGCCTAAAGTACTTCTGCAGCAAAGACAGATATCAACTTTCATAATAGCTTAAATTGGCAGAGTCGCAAACTCGCAGAACAACATAAGAGTCAATCAGAGATGGAACTACAGCAGCAAAATGGACATTCCTTGTAGCTGAGACTTAAATCTTGCCTTCATCAAAATTATCAATACCCCATTGCCTACTCTACTAACCTCTGCTAAAGTGGAACAAGGGGCAGACTGACGTATTGAATACAACCACAAAAAAGCTAATGGCAATATTCCGGCTGACACAAAGCCCAATCTTAAATGAATAACAAAGGTGAGGAAAAAGGCATATACAGCAGGAAAAAATTTCATCTGGGGGTGCTGATCTATACTGTAAACCATTTGGGTAACAATGTTAAAAATCAGTTTATCCCATGTTTCTCTAATATTTCATACTAATAATTAGTTAATTGATCTGTAAGACCTTTCGGACTCAACAAGCTCCTCAATCTTGAGCATCGTCAGGGCAGAGCTGTGTCTACAAAAGTTTCAGTCATCATGTAACTGTCTATTTATATTACAGAACTAAACCACATCAGAGAAACAACCGCTAACTTTTGCATTACAGAAAAGCACACAACCATTTATTATCATCACTTCGAAAACCACTCAAAAGCGACTACCAATATCACAACTGCTCAGAAAGAATCTTAAAATAGACCGCAATCAATAATTACCTTGCTGAGTATGCGCTCAATACGTTGGATTTCATTTTTAGCATAGTCAGCACCTTTTTCAATGCTCTTTTCTGCAGCTTTAGTATAGATCTTCCCGTACCTGAAGAGGGGTGAAGGTGACAGGGATTAAGGAAGGGGCTCAATGAACAGTTCACACGGCAGGTGATTCAATGTATGTCTTAATCATCCCCATGAAACAGGAGTACAAAGTAATAATAATTACAGTATAACAGAAACTTTTAGAAAAAGGAATGACATAACAACCTCGCAGCGGATCCTTCAAGCTTCTCAGCTTCCTGCTGCAATTTTGCTAAGATGGCCTTTTTATCACCATCAGCTGCACTCACAAACTCCTTCACCAGTTCCTCCAAGGATTCAACTTTACCAGCCTACTTGCACAGACACATCAGACAATGAGAAGAATTCCCTTCTCTGTAAAGTCTATTTATCAACTGAAATTCAACTAATCACCTTTGAGGTAAGTTGCCCATTAGCATCACGACTGGTGCCACACTTCTCATTGATAAATTCTACGAAGTCACCCAAGTCCCGGCCACCTTCATATTCTTCACCATCTTTGTTGCTTTTGGGGAAAAATTTCAATGTTGGGAAGCCACTAATGCCGTACCTGCAGGAAGCAACACAAAGTCACAACTTTAGCGAAGTCAACATAGAAAATAAATAAATAGTTTAGCATAAGAAGCCAAATAAATCCAACAGCTAAGAACCATGATCACGCAGTAACAGGAAAAACTGAAAATAACAGAAGCGGACTCACTTCTCTGCTAGATCTCTGTATTTGTCAGCATCAAGGCTAGCGATAGCTACTCCTTCATCCAACTTAAATGCAGTTGCAACCTTCTCATAGATCTGTTGAAAGGACAACGTTAGAGAAAAATGTAATAATGCTCATGAAAGTAGTTACATAAGCAGCTGCATTCAATGTACTTACTGGAGCAAGTGACTTGCAGTGACCACACCTGATGAAAAAACAAAACATAAAACTCAATAAAGTCATCTCAACCAGCAGATAATTAATTCAGAAGTAAACGATGTGACTATTTGAGCACGTAAAATGCCAAAAAGAGAGCAAGGAGCAATCACAGAAACCAATCACCAGTACAGGATACATACCACGGAGCATAGAATTCAACTAGGACATCTTTTGATTTATCCATAACCACCTCCTCAAAGTTTTCAGGAGACAATATCACCACATGAGAAGGTGCAGCAGCAATTTTTACATTTGTCCCTGAAAATCAAAGCAGGACAGATGAATAAGAACCCGGTGTTTACATTGATCAACATTCAATGCACTCTTTTCATCAATTTTTTGATAAAATTAGTACCTCCTTCAGTGTTAACAAACTCAGCGAGTGCCTCAGCAGTTCGTGCACTTTCATATCTGCAAACACACATTCATATCTGAGACAACAATAATCATGCAAGGAAGGATATAGACACCAAGCTTCCTATCACTGAGGCCATGTCGCACTTGCGAAATTCAGTTGGTGGATAAATAAGAACAAAAACACTCACTTTTTGGGCTCCAAAGATCCTTTTGGAAACCACTTAATTGTAGGGTACCCAGAGACATCATATTTGCCACAAAGGGTTTTGTGCTCATCACAGTCCACCTGCACAGAAAGTACTAGATATTAATGAAAATTAATGCAAAAAACAAGTCCTTCAACAAATTCTATGAGGGACTCTGAACCGCTGGACTATTAGGCTCCAACCCCACCCCACCCCATACCCCCCCTCCAAAAAAAAAAAACAGTTTGACTGCCAAGGTGAACTACAAATACATCAAAGTTGGATGTTGACATTTATGAAATTGAAAGTATACAGTATCCCTAATGTAATAATATAAAAAAATCTTCATGCCTCTATCTATAGGATTTTCCAACAAGTAAAATAAATGCTCAAGATAAAAATAAGATATCGTCTAGCTCACCTTCGCAATCAAAACAGATTTCGCTTTCTTGAAACTAGCACCAAGCTTCTCAAACTCAGGAGCAAGCTTTTTACAGTGGCCGCACCTGTTTGAGATTGCAAAAGTAACAAACAGCAAAATACTTTAACAGTGGTATAGTACTAAGATAGTAAAAAAGGTCGTCTATCCTTGGCATAATAATAGCAAAAATGAAAGATACTCAACCTTCTAAGGCAATAAGTGGCCCACAAAATTATGGAACAAAATATATTGGACATGCATGGATCCCATGGGACTTGTATTTGCACGAATATTAAGAAACTAAGACATCAAAAATAACAAGCTTACTCATGACATGCATGAAACAGAATACAAAAGCAAAGGCAGGATGTGGTACTCAACATAATCATGTGTGACTAAAGCCCATGAATCAGACCTAAACAACCTTGGGAAAAAACCCCTCACCAAGGTCACGTAAATATATACACCAACACCCCTATATAAATATTTGACTGCTTGTTTGCTTCAAAGGACCTGCCTAATCTTGACCAGCTTCGACCGAAACATCATAAACTGACTAGATGTGCTAAAACATTCTTATCGTCTCATAATTGTGCCATCAATTTTTGACATCTCTGAAACCCAACAAGGTCATACCTAATCGATCCCTTCATCAAAATCACACATTACATATTTGGCATTAATTGTGAATGCCAAGAACACCCAAACCAAAATCCCGTAAAGCCTTGACATACAAATCACATTCCTTTCATCCCAATTTATCAATCTCCCTACCTCATTTGGACCCAAAACAATAGTCAAATTCCAACAAAAGTTCATCAACATTGAACTTCCAAGGGTATTGGCGCCATTCAAATACCAATTACACACTCTCTCTTTCTTCCTACTCAATACTTCACCATGCGGTTTAGATACCAAGGGGTGCCTCAGGGGCAGGGCTCAGACACATAAATCCAAATTCTCACACGATCACACACTCACACCTAAGGGTTCACTCCAATGAGACAACAAAATCTTCTACAATACTCATCCTCCAAAGTCTGATATCTAGCTTATCACAAATAACATAAACTATCAATGACCTCAAAACAGTATATTTATCATATAGCAACCATCATAGTATAACCATCATGGGCCCTGAACTTAACGACCTGAAAACCCTCCATTTTGCACCTAACGAGACTCGAACTTGGGACCTCGAGAATATATTTAACTAATACACATTAGAATCAAGCAAGCAAACACCACACAACCAACAATTCCAAACATCAAAAAGTCAATGCACACCAAAACCACCAATCAGATCTAACAAAGACACTAACTTTCACGTAAAGATCACATCTTTTACCACAAAACAAGAAAATAAAACATACCCAGATGAGAATTCACGAAACCCAGATGGGTAAAGGTAAATACTAAGAGAGAGAATGGATTACCAAGGTGCATAGAACTCAACGAGAGCGCCACGATCTTGACCAACTTCTTTCTCAAAGTTCTCCTCAGTTAAGACGAGCACATCGTCGTCAGCTAAGACTGATGATGATGCGAAGAGAATAACGAAGACTGCTAACGTTGTTAGCCAGATCTGTGTGTTTGCCATACTTAGTTTTTTTTTTCCTTCTGAGTTTGAAGTGTTTGTGTTGTGAATGTGATGTTTAGTGGAAAGGGATTTATTTAGGTGTGAAGTGGGATGAGAGTGGTTAAGCAAATTGTCTTTCTTTGCGATTGGGTTTGTATTAGTTTATTAAGGAAATGAATTAAAGTTGATATTATTTTTGGTTTATTTTATTTGATACTTGTGTTTTTGGGCCTAATCGGCTAAACTTTGACTATAAAAAATGGTTTGAGGTTATGGAGAAAAAAAAAAAAAAAGAAAGAGGGAGCTTTGACTTGAAGGAAAGTGTAGTGTATTGGTGTCATTATGAACACATTGCACGAATCAGAAGCCTTTCATTAGTTAAAACATGTCATCAATTCAATTTTCATATATTCCACATGACACTGTTCAGAAGTCTTCTTATAATAGTACGTTGTAGTTTTTTTTGGAGGTATATAAATTGATTAGTGAGTTCAAGAGACTCTTCTCTTAAGGACTTGTCTCAATCTCGTACTTGTTCAATTGAATTTTAGGAGTTTGAATGTAGTGTATTGTGAGAAGTTTCTTTACAACTCACAATTTACACGAAATAAGAGTTTTCACCAGTCGGCAAAATTGGTTGTTGAGGTATCTGTTAGTGTTATGGATAGCTATTAACTATTGAGATTGATCTAAGCTGTTGTTGTAGATGTTGATTGTTAACTGTAGTATAATAATTTGTTCGGTACCTAATAGCTACCTTATGCAGTTTTCCCGAAACACTACCTCATAAGCTAACCACTACTTCAAAACACTATATTACCGCACACTTAAAGAATAGTGTTTTGATCAGGATAAAAGCTATCATCTACTAGAAGCTAGTTGCCGAACAAGACCTTAGTATTACTAACTAACAAAACTTTACCTAGATTCACAAAATTAAAGTCAGGAAATTAGTGATAACATAATGGAAATCATGCGTATGTAGACATAGTTCTTCGTTGAGCAGTATCCCCTGTCTTAACTAAGCTAACCGCATTTCCCGAAACAAAAGAAAAATAAGTGGAAGCATGTACCTTCAACTTCAAGCACACTTAAGTTAGCACATTACAAATACAAACATTAATCTAGTTCATCCAAATTTAGTTAGATTTACTAAATAAAGAATTTATATCAACTTTAAAGAATGTTATTTTTTTGTGTAAATTAGGATTTTGGATTAAGGAGGTATTAGTCTAGGAGAGAACATTAAATGTTTGAGCAAATTATATCAAGATGGGGGTATCTCGAAAACAACCTCCCTATTTGCATAAACGTTGCGTACATCCCGACCCCCAAGTACCCCCATTAAATAAGGATTACGCTCGGTTGTATTTGTTGCTGGAGGGCAACCTCACACAATATTTAATACAATATGTACCCTTTTTTTTGCGGTTATTATTTTGTCTTTTTGTGTGCCCTTCACCCCCAAAACCCCCTAATGAAAATGTTCTAAAATGGATCCAAGTTCAGTACTTCTTTTTTTTCGGTAATCGCCCTGTGGACGAGTTTAGTGCATTGAAATAGAGTTAATAAAGTCATTACAAGCTAAATCAACTATACTACTCGAGATGTCATCTACCCACACACGATTTTCAAAATCGTATGGTTGCAACCTAGTGATAGAATGAGCTACTGTATTTGCCTCTCTACGAACATGATTAAACAAAATAAAATCGAAATACATTTGCTAATTTTATTTTATTTATTTATTTATTAATTAAAAACTGTCATTTGCGTGTTTTCGGGTACCCAATTACCCGACCCATATCCTGGTCGGGAGAAAAGGCAAACAGCTACAGTACCTAAAATTCGGGTAAACCCGACTTTGCCCACTCCTAAGCCCATTACTACGATGAAGCTCTTTTTAACATGTGACCTCTTGCTCCCGAAACTCCGAAAGGCCGAACCAAAACGCCCGTCCGTTCTTTTTTTTTTTTCGACCAACTTCCCCAGAATCTCAGACATTATACTGTTACTGCACTTGCTGGGATAATTAACCAGAATCACCAAATTCAAATTTCCTCTCCCAAAAAAAAAAAAAAAACACTCAATTTCATTCTCTTCAAATCACATTTAATTTAAATTACTCTCACTCACTTCTCCACTTCTCTAATTCCCACTTTTCAAATTAGGGCTTTATTACTTTTATAAATAAGTTACAATGGCTGAGCCAAGTAAACAAGTAAGCTCTCTCACTAACTCTCAATCAACCCAACCCTTCAATTAAACATCATTAACCTTTTTATTCATCTGGGTAACTCTTATTTTTGTCTTTTTTTTTTATTTGTTTCAGGCTGTTGGTGTTGATAACACTTTCAGAAGAAAGTTTGATAAAGAAGAGTACTTGCAAAGAGCTAAAGAGCGTGAAGAAAAGGTTATAATCAAATCCCTTTTTGGGTTTTTCTAGTTGAGTGATTTACGTTGATGGGTATGTATTTATTTTTGTTTTTTTGTTGTTGTTGTTGCAGGACAAAGACAGGCTGAAAATTAAATGTAAGTTGGTTTTTAAATTTTGGTTTCTTTTGTGTTTTTTGGTGATGTTGTTTATGGGAATTGTGTTTGTGAATGTTCAGCAAAAGGGCCACCTGTGCAAAGGCAGCCACTTAAGCATAGAGACTATGAAGTTGATCTCGAGTCGCGGTTGGGGAAGACTCAGGTTGGTATCTTTTTGTTGTGTTGTTTTACTTTTGATTGTTAGTTGGTTTGGTGTTTGTTTGTTTGATGATTTGATGCCTCTCGAGTGTGCATTTTGAGTATGTATGCTTGTATTTGGTTGGTTTTGAGCTTGTGGGGGTTTGAAAGATTGGTACTTTACATGGAATTGTATCCTTTTGTATACTATTTGGTTACATTGGCTAGTTATGTAGCTTGCATTCGTTTTACGAGGTATTGGCTATATGTTGAGGTATGGAGAAGTGGAAACGGTTGATTAGGTGCATTGTTGTCCATCGTAGAAAGACGAAGACCTTTTTTTGTGTTATTCCCGGAGTATTGCTAATGTTATCCTGTGGGAATATCGGGAAAGAATGGTTAGGTGATTTGATGGTTACATGGGGTGGTTCGAGTTATGAAGAGATATAGTGAATTAGAATATCGGTATCGGGTCGACTTAATGGTTGTCGTGTGGGGTGTTGTTATTGGAAAAAAATTTATGCATTGGCTTTCCTCTAGTCAAGCCGTTTGCTTTCAGGCTGTTCTTTTCCTCGTTTCGGTGCCTCATTAAGAGAAGCTTTGGTGGAATGCATTAGATTTATTTGGCAAATGGTTTAGTAGTTGTCCCATAAGCTCTTCTGCCCCCTTCATGACTGTTCAACAGTTGAGCGTTTTGGCAGCATTTGCAATCTCTGCAGCAGTTAATATCTCTTCAATAGTAGCACCTGCCTTACCATATGCAATGTTATCTCTAATGGAGGAAGCAAACAAAATAGGCTCTTGACTCACAAGGCCTATCTTTTGCCTAATCCACCTTAATTGGAATGCTTTAAGATCGATCCCATCAATTAGAACATGGACAGCATCTGGATCATAAAACCTTTCAATAAGACTAATAGCTATTGATTTCCCACTCCCACTTGGTCCAACCAATGCCTGCAGTTGTCCCGCTTGAGATTGAAAGAGAAATTCCGCTGAAAATCTGTTCGCCGTGTCTTGAGGGATAGCTTAAATAAATGTCTTGTAACTCAATCTCTCCACATATATCTATCAGTTATGTCCCACTGGGGTCATATGGATCGATGGCTGGTTTCCTCTTAATGGTCTCAAACATCCTAAATGCTGCTACTTGTCCGGCAGCAAACGCACTCATGCAGGGGGATGCCTGACCCAGTGACCTGTTATAAAAATGGAAGTATATATGCTCATCATATCTGATCATTCGAATGCTTATAAGGTTAATAATTTGGAAATATTACGATCATGAGTTAGAATATAAAGTGGACTGACATGGAACCAGTCACGATAGCAATGATGACATTCATGAGAGTACCACCCGTGTTATGTCCAGCAAGGATCAGCCTTGAGCCTAACCATATGCCCAATGCATGAGTGCAAAAATTTACTAGCAAAAGTCCTCCTAACCCCATTCCTGAGGCCATTCCTTCCAAAACACCTGATTATATGCACTCACCATGGCTTTTTTGTAATCTACTATAGCTTGTTTCTTTCCTGTAAATGATACTAACTGCAGGCTGCAGCGACAAGAATTTAACTTGATTTTCAATATCAAACCATTAAGTCTTTGGTACACCCACCGGGTGACTAATATTGATAAAGCTGTGATTAATATTATGTGGTAGTGACTAATAGTATGCACAAGGTGACTAATTAGTATATGATGACTGATAGTAGTCAGAAGGTGACTAACATTATTTTGAAGGTGACTAATTAGTATATGATGACTGATAGTAGTCAGAACTCAGAAGGTGACTAACATTATTTTGAAGGTGACTAATAACTAAAATTGTAATACATTGCTAATAAAAAAATGGTGTAAGTTTACACCAGGTCTACATAAAAATTAGAGGGAATAAACATAATTTAGGAGAACCTAGCAACACTCACTGTTCTGATTTAACCTAAAGTCTGTTCTACAACTGCTGCGGCCTTTCCATATGCAATTTGCCCCATTACTGCTACCCTTGATGTGGTGATTATCATAATGGCTGCCAAAATTGCAAGTAGGGGTATTCAGGAGAGTAGCACAAGAGTAAGCATTGACCCTTTGACAAATGCGACTGTAAAACCCCCAACAAAGGTTACCATCAACTGTATGAACTGCCCTACCTGCAGCAGAGGGAAGGAAGAAGCAAATAACCATATCAACAATCATAAACTCTGAATGGGCCAATGAAAATTAGTACCTTCATTATACTTTTATAGGCCAACTAAATTAGCATTAGCATACGTGAAGATGACCTAATTTTGTTTCCCACCAGGCCACCAGCAGACATTCCTGTGAAGGTCTTGTCAAACAGACCCCAAGACTTGTTGGTTGATATTGTTATTTATGATTAGATATGAAATATCAAAGTCAGCTATCAGAATTTCTAATCCAACTGCATAAATATCAAATTTGATGAATGCAAAATTGTGTTTTTGTTTCATTATCAAATCTTGCTATAGCAATATCAGAATCTATAATAATATTATCAAATCTAACATAAGATATATCAGGATTGGTCAACAATAGACATATCAAAATAAGGTTTCTGTACATCAAGTTATAAGACAGTTTTATCAAAATAATAGTTTTTATATATCAAATTTGATAATTTTTTAAAAAAATTCACACAAATTTTATGTATACCCCAAGCCTCAATGCACCTCAATATTCTGATTAGGTATGTAGAATTGTAAATTTATTGGGTAGAAAAGGTTGATTAGTTGCATTGTTGTCCATTGTAGAATAACGAAGACAATTTTTGTGTAATTCTCGGAGTATTTCTGATGTTATCCTCTTGGAATATCTGGAAAGAATGGTTAGTTGATTTGATGGTTACTTGGGGTGCTTCAAGTTATGAAGAGATATAGAATTAGAATACCGCTATTTGGTCGACACAGTGGTTGTCAGGTTATTGTGGTTCTGGAGCTGATGATGGTGTGGGATGTTGTTAATGGACAAAATTGATGCATTGGCTTTCATCTAGTCGTCACTTTGTAGCACTCGTTCTGAGTAGCTCCCAATACAACTAGAAGATGTTATAAGGTTGTAAATAGTATGGTTTTGGGGGATCAAGATGAATGCAAACCTACGCATACGAACTAGTCGACAATGTGATTTTGGTAGCTTCAGTTTGTCCAGATGATCTAAAAAGAGTTTGCAGTGGGTGAGAGAATGCAATTTTGTAACTGTCAATGTCTTGGTTCTAAGTTTCTTAATATGTGATAAGAGTTCTACATGGAGTCAGTAGAGTAACGCTTTCATGTTTGGTAGGTGTTAACTGTAATGTACATGACCGCATTTCACTATAGGGGAATTTATATCTATTGAAGTTATTTACACAGTTTTTCCCACTTCTGATATTTTTGAATTGTCTATTTGTAGGTTGTCACTCCAATAGCCCCACTCAGCCAACAGGTACGTATTGCGAGGTTCTTTTGTTTTTTAGTTGATCTAGTGTAATGTGCCCTTGGTGGGTTTCTTTTGCCTTCGAATTCATTTTGTTTTTCATATTTAGTTTCTGAATTTGTTTGTCGTGTGATGAAGGAGATCAGACGTGCGGTGTACAGTTATTTTCCTTGATTAGTTGTTGTAAATCTATGAGTGGACTGTTTTTGTTAAAGGCACTTGAAGTCATAATTTTGATTGGAATTATCCCTTGTCACTCCGGTAAACATCATTGTTGTTTGAAGGAAATCTGATGCTTAGTGAACCTTTTAAATTGACAATCCAAGCTCCATGGTAAAGTAGATGGCTCGTACTTCTTTTTTCATGAGTTTTTGGTTCTCCTTGGGTTAGAGGTGGGGTTGAGATGGTTGTTTTTTTAGTTACTGAAGGTCAATCCACTGGGATGATAAAGTTGTTTTTGTTTTTTTTTTTGGATAAGAAATTTTTTTATTAATGTGGACAAGTTGTTCTCCTTAAAGATAGTTGCAAGTTAGACCAATTACTTTGCAAAATGCTCAAGGGATAATCAGCAAAAGCTCCACTAGATTTTGTCCTCAAAGACGCAAGATAAGTGACTCGGTCCCACAGCAGTTCCGGTGAGTATGACACGGATCGAGGGAAAATCCTCGAATTCCGGTGAAGCCAGATGCACCAAAAAATCGTAAGAATCACATTTCGCTACAACAACCTCTTGTCCTTATGTCTCCCAATACCAGTGTAGCTAATCTGCAAGAACTCAAGTATAGATGAAGGGCAAACCCACACCCCGCCAAAAACTCCAAAGAGCCTATGCCAAAGTCCTCGTGCAAAATGACAATGAAGGAAGAGGTGTGATGAAGTCTCTCCGAAATGATAAAGTTCTTGTTCACGACGTCAAGATTCAAGAATCCACAATTTAGTTCTTGTTTTTCTATTTTCTGAGGAAGATAGTACAATGGATTAATTTTTGAAGTAAGCGCGTATGTATAACTGAGAACACATAAAAATATCAGCTTTAAGCGATACACTTATGTGAGATGACTGACTTCCACATCTGATCATTTGCTATCTGAGTACTGTTTGTCTTTCTTGCCGATCATACACTCCTACTCCTTGTTAATCGTATCTTTGGACTTTAGTTTTACTCGTCTTGGTGCCTCATTAAGAGTAGCTTTGGTGGAAATAGGGATGCATTAGATTTTTTTGGCAAAATGGTTAGCTACTTGTCCCTTCATGACTGTTCAACAGTTGAGCATTTCTTTGACCCTTTGGTTCATGTTCTTTGAACTTTTATTGTGGTAACACATTTTTTTTTTGCTTTTCAACCTTTATTGGCCTGTAGTGCTAATCTTGTTGTCTTTATTGCAGGCTGGTTACTATTGCTCGGTATGTGAATGTGTAGTGAAGGACTCAGCGAACTACTTGGATCATATAAATGGCAAAAAGCGTAAGTTGTTTCCGTAAACATGCTGGCATGCTGCTGATGTCTATTGCCCTGATTTTTTCGGATCTCTTCCATTCCAGGCCTTTAATTGGTTCTTCCATCAATATTTTTTTTGTTTCTTTTCAGATCAAAGGGCTTTGGGCATGTCTATGCGTGTAGAAAGGTCAACTGTGGATCAGGTACAGTCTGAACTTCTTGCAGATTGTTAGTTTAGTGCATAATTTATATTTGATATTTGTAAGTGTACTCTAATATCTGTTAAGTACGACTTATGCTGCGACTCATGTTTCTTCTGACCCGAATTGAGACTCAATAATGATCTGAAGTGAAGCTAATTGATTGAATCTACCTGAATCAATTGTAACAGATACGTACTGAATGATGACAAGACGTTGACCCAAACTGAACTGAAACCAAACTTGCACCTTTTTTTTTTGTTTGTTCATGTGACCCTTTTTTTCAAAATTGCGTAAAATGATGTACTTTTTTTTTGTTTTTGATAGAAGCCCTAAAATGATCTACTTCATCAAATTTATCATTCAATCACCTAATCTATCAAAGAAATTACTTCAGAGAGCTTTTCGAGATGGGTTTTACTTCTCTCACTATGGTGAGTTCAAGTATGCAGATCCCCTTCATTGATAAATGCCGTGCATGAGTTCACCTTCTTTGTTTTTAACACTTTTAGATTTGCCAATCAACCTTTGTATTATTAGGTCTGTGCATATAGGAAAACGTACTAAAATTGTGTGGATCCCATAAAAGAAGAAGAAACCATAATCCTCAAGTCTACCTTTAATATGTTGTTACTTCATATTATGAGTCTCAAGTGAACTATAAAGAAAAATTTATTTTTGTAATCTCTTTGTACAAGAATTTGATTTGGACATGATTGAAAGTTGGCCCTATCGATTTTGACCTCATCCGAGAATGACCCAATCGAATCCTTAGTTGCCCCAAAGTCCA
>ONZK01001210.1:47327-64670 GCA_900322385.1 Pharnaceum exiguum | reverse complement strand
AACCCCCCCCCCCCCTTCTGAATGATTGGGCGCTTCTATGCCAGACTATTGAGACAAAGATCAAAGTGATCTTCTTCCATCAGAAAAAAAATAAATCAAAGTGATCTACTCTCTTTCCCTGATGCAACTGTTCAACTAGGACAAATCGAACGTGACTACTCGTTTGTGCACCACAAAATGAAATAACTATTGGAATCCAACAGAGATTCGACACCTATTTTGCCGTCAAGTTATACAGTAATGTTTTTTTTTTTGGAGGGAAAATTTGTGATGCTGTATATGATGTACGAATTTAGATGAAGTGAAGGCGCTCGATCTCGTTAGGTGAAATTCAGTACCATAGAAGGATTTTGATTTAGAATCACTCAATTCGGACTCATCAATCAGCACCTCAGTGAATATGAACCGAAGCAAGCTTCCAAAAGAAAGAACATAAAAATTGACTTATGTTTAGGCTAGTTAAACTCTCTGCCTCCTTGATATATGCATGAGTTTGAATTTATTAGTTACTGTAGTAAGGCCTGTAAAGCTGTACTTTATTACGTTGCAGCGTTGCACAATTGAGATCAATATTCAATAACCATGTAGCTTCATGCCTCCATGAGATTGTTTCAGTGCAAGTTCAAATTGTCGGCTAGTATCTACTATCTACTTATCTAGCACATAAATTTCTTATCTACTTACCTTTCAGAAAAGATAAAAAAGTTCCTATCTACTTTTGGGTTCCCTTGTGTTTGTTTCTCAACTCACAACGCTAAAAAGAAAATAATAATAAATCTCAACGGCTAAACGCTAATCTGCAGTTATGCTCAATTAAATACATGTTCCCGCGCCCTCAAAAGAAATAACATTTTCCCGCCATTCTTAATTTACTTTCCCTCGTTTTTTAAAAATTCTTGAAGTTGAAACGAAAACTGTAAAAATAAAAAGCGCGCGAGTGATAGTAAAACTGTAAAAACCTCAATCACACTCGTCTCTAACTCACATTCTCACACACAACACAAAATTCTCTTGTCACCTCAGTGCCTCAGCCACCCTGTGCCTTCAACAGTGCTCTCCCTAATCCATTTGGACCATTTCCATCCAAGGTAATTACAAAGACTAATAATAGACCCATCTACTAGCCACTAGGGCTTAAACATGATATATCATTTTAGTTCTCTTTGTTGAAGTTTAACCTCATATGTAATACATTTTGATCTTATATAATAAATTGAACTTGATTGTTTATACCTTTGTGTAAAATTTGATTTGAAAATTGGGACAAAAATTAAAAGACCACTTGGGTTGAAAAGTGGTAAACTTGTTCATTGAATTCATACAAGACTCTATTTTACTTGTTATTTTGGCATAAGTTAAATGTGTTTTCATATGGATTTCTGTACATGGACAAAAACATGTGTGTAACTTTCGAGTGAGTAGTAATTCCTTGCAATTATGAAACAAAAATTATTTTGTGAGAACTTGTTTCATATATGAGACGGGTCATTAATGATCAACGAGATTAATGACCGCCGACGGGTTCACACAAGTTTTTGTGATTATGACAGAAACATTTGTTGGTGGTCTGCAACCCCGTCTCATATATACTTTCCAGTTGATATGATCATATGAGTTAATAGGCAATGGTGGTCTGTACACTGGCTCTATGATTGAATTTTACTGACTGAACTACAGTACTGAATTGTGGTTATAAAATGTAAAGAAAAAACTGATACAGTACTAGTTTTTACTAGTTTAACAGTATTACTTTATGGTCTTGTTGTTTAGTATTTGAAGTTTTGAATTGCGGACAATGGCGAAGAATAAGAGTATCAAGTCCCTTTTTGATGCATATCAAAAGAAGTCACAGAAGACGTCTTCTTGTTGCTCACCAATGTCGAAGGATCTTCGAATTGTGTTTGAAGAATGTGGCGAGGGTTCTCCACCCGTACCTTCACCAGATACTCCCCCTCAAGATGCACTGCTAAGTGAACCAAAGGTGGTTAGTTTAAAGGCCACTGCAAATGCTCAAGATGAAGTTCATGATATTGATCTTCTTCCACATGATCCGGGGCAAAGGAAGCCGATCTCATCTTATGCTCATAAGGATCGAGATGCTGTGAGAAGGGGTTACATCCTTAAGAAGCCTTGCCAACCAAAAAAATACGACTTCCCCAAGAGGAAGCTGCGACGCTTTCTAGTTGTTTGGTATGATAAATATGAGTGGCTTGAGTATAGTGTGGAGAAAGATGCAGCATTTTGCTTTCCTTGTTACTTGTTCCATGACAAAGTTCGTGCAGGACGTGATAGTTTCGTCAATGGAGGGTTTAGGGGTTGGAACAAGACTGAGAGGTTTCGTAAGCATGTTGGTGGTCTTCATAGTGCTCATAATGTGGCTCTAGAGAAATACGAGCTCTTTTCAAGCCAAAACTGAGTATTTGCCATGGAATATTTGCAGTAGTAGTACTGGTAGTCTAGCTTTTGCAAGAACCACCCTTGTTTATTCAGCTAAGCCTGCATCCATAGTATTGAAGTAAATAATTAGTCCTCTGGGGTGATTACGGATTTTCTAGCAGTGCATAATCATTTCCATCTTCCTGGAATCTTGTTGGTGGCAGGCTGACTGCATATCGTATTATAATTACATTTTGCTATGCTTGTGATTGTTCATCTAGTTTCCAGATCAACATGTTTACAGAACAGAATAACACAGTTCCAATTGTGGGAAAATATATGGCGCAATGATACAGAAAAATAATTATAATCATAAACTACCAGAAGCTATCAGTGGCAACATTGATGCTTCGTTGCTTGGTATACACTCTTGACTATACAGTCATTGCTCATTGTAAACATTAGCCTCACAAGAAGAATTTCATTAACTTGGATAGTGTAATATAGTAGTAGAAACTAGAGTAATCGAATTCTTAATTAAGTTGGCAGGAAATTCTATTTCAGAGCCATCACCAATAGAGATTATCTTATAAGAACTTGATTCCTATATTTTAACTTCATAGCATTTAGTATAAAAATGTTCAGTATTCATTCCACTGTTAATGTTGAAAAAAGAACACAAGAAGTGCGAAAGGAAATCTGTGTTAGTGTAAAAGGTATTCTTACTTTAATGGAGATGCGGGGTATCGATCCCCGTACCTCTCGCATGCTAAGCGAGCGCTCTACCATCTGAGCTACATCCCCTTGATGTACTTAATTCGTTGATTAACATATATCCCGTTTCTGTATGTGAGCACACCCACCGCTTCGTCCTGTGCCTGTGCGCCCGAGGGTCATCGCTGATTCCATTTTGTTTTTACAGTAATATCATGCATGTGTATGTAACTACATTGCCTCTATGAATGAAGTTGTAGTTATATGTTTATTGTTCCGTCAATGTCCAGTGAAATTCTGACATTTTTCAAAAAAAACTTTCTCAAAATCTATAGTAAACCCCTTGCTACAAAACATCCAGAAGTATTAGAGACAGAGAAAGGAGTACAGAAAGTTCATGTGCAAAGCCATTGCAATCAAGGGCAAAGAGGCCATCGCTGGCATAGCAAGGGAGGGGTGGTGGATGGCCTTCCAGGCGGGCAAAAACGAAGTTATGCTAAAGACTTGTGGTAAGCGACAAAGACACGGGAGTAGCCCCTTCAAGGCCAGAAGCTGGGGTCATGTTTGAGACATAGTGGTAACTGGTAAGTAAGAGCCCGAGAGGCGAATTTATTTGCGAAAGATCAGATGTGATGATAGAGCAAATCGAGTGTAAATGTAGGCAGAGACGTAAGAGTACAAGATAGGGGAACCTGAAAGATGTAGGAGATAAACACGCTGCATCTAACAACATTCTGTGTGAGAGATATCTTACAAGTATATTAAGCAAAATATCGATCATAACAGCCATTATGCACGCTAATTCACAAGAGTGGCACCGCTGTCAAGCTGCCAGACTAATAGAGACCAGAAACTTTCCGTCCCCAACTAGGCAACTACACAATACATGCAAGTGATGCAACTTAGGTTCAGCTGGGGACAGGGGAACACACATTTAACACCAGAACCAGAGAAAAAAAAAGGCTTAAAAAATGCTGCTATTTGCTTTATACGGAGTACTTTACAAGGTCACTAGACTCCCTACTTGATGTACTGCGAGAGCCACTTGAACCCCTCACCATATCCCATTTTCCTGACTATGCTACACATGTAGACCTCCATGGGCCGGACATTCGAGCCTTCCAGGTTAACCTTCCCTTTGCCAGTAGTGAAGCTGGACAGTCCGAGATGAAAGCGCAGCTCATCTTCCGAGGCAGCATAAGGTATGTCAATCTTATTGCCCAGGATAAGGAACGGGACAGTAGCCAAAGCATCGTCGGAGAGAAGAGCGTCCAGCTCTTTTTTGGACTCCGCGAATCTCTCCTTGTCAAAAGCATCCACCAAATAGACAACAGCATCCACCTGCACATTCAATTAAAAACTTCCTATTAGTTGCTGTTGATAGATATGATTCTAAAACGGCTCAAACAAGTGTCTGAAAATGTCTGCAGAGATAATCAAGCCAACTTCCCTACTACATCAGAAGTTGTAGCAAAATGTCTCTCTTCATGACAATTTCTGCCTTTGATGACCCAAATAGACACAGCTGACTACTTGGAATGATGATAGGCACATGACGCAAGCAAATGTAACTGTCAAAATAGAAGGGAAAAAAAAACTAAAAAAACTACTGCTCTGCTGTCTATATATTTTAGTGTAAACCTACTCCGCAGCCCACACTGGAAAACAAAAGAAAGCTTTTACATGCAAAATGAGCGGTTAAAAAAAAACGACCACTAAACTTCCAATATTCCAAACTATAAGATTTCACACATTCACGTCACAGCAGAAACAAGATCAGTCCCGGGGGCAACAGAAATGTCAAGCTATGGAAGGGTATCACCAGATAAAGTGGTACAACGTAACACTCAGGTTTACAATAGGAGTTCACAACCTACTCAGCTCCTTCAATTGAAATGGAAAACGTAACAACAATCAGCAAACAAATGAGGTACATTAATTACCGACTCAATTTCACTATTTCAGGGAAGTAGGAATACATAAAGAATCAAAGCAAATAAATCAAAATCGCTGTGCAAAAACCCAGAAATGCGACCATAGAATTTGACCTATTTGTTTTTCTTATTTCATGATAAAGGTGCAACAGCACAACAAACTGAAAAATTTGACCAAACTTGAAATTGGGACATGAATGTCTGGAAAGGTACTATTAGAACACTTCTCAAATATTAAAGGTGTCATCAGCGAACTTCCAATACTAATTTTGGCCTCCCATGAATCCGATAAACACAAAAACTTTTACCGGGGATTATGAAGGCCAAGTCAGCACCATGCACTCAAGCATCACACACAGCAAATGTGTCAATCAGACTACATACATACACATCTACCTCCGATAATGAACCACCAAGAGTTACACAAGTGACGCGCAACTTTCTAACATAGCCAGTAAACAGAAGTACATAATAACAACAGCCAAATCAATGAGAAAACAGCTTAAAACAAGTGCCCATCCCACCAGGACTCCAAAATATAATCTTCTATTCCACAAGTAAAGAAAAGACCAACATCATTTTACACTGATACATTGTCTCACCAACATAAAATGTCTGAAAGGTTACTATTAGAACACCTTCTTGAAGGATCAAGGTGTCATCAGCGAACTCCCATTACTGCTATATGCCTCCCATGAATCCGATAAACACTAACACTTTCACCGGGGATTATGAAGGCTAAATGAGCACCATTCTGTCAAGTATTTAATGCATAACAACATTCGATTAAACTATACCTACATATACATCATCTATTAATGGACTGCCAGACCAAAGTTGACACTCTAAGACCAATCCTTTGAGAAGGAAAATCCTCAAATATCGAGTAAACAATATATAACAAATTGAAGTACACATGTCAACTTCAATTTCAAAACACTCTAATCAAAGAGCACATTACCTCTCCACGCAACAACAAGCCCAGCAAAATCCCATCTCAGATGGGGTACTGAGGGAGTCTGAAAAAAACAACCGGGCAACCAGCATAATAAGCTAATAAATTACTTCACCAAACATCACAACTGAGACATGGTCACACAAATGTCCGGAAAGGTACTATTAGAACACCTTCCTAAGGATAAAGGTGTCATCAGCGAACTTCCAATATCACTATTGGCCTCCCATGAATCCGATAAACACGAAAAACTTTCACCGGGGATTATGAAGGCCAAGTTAACATCACTCAACGAACACGCACATCAATCGATTCAATCAAGACAAGACAACATACACATCACCCACAAAATGAACAAACCAACCAAGATGAAAACAAACAATCATAAACCACAACACTCCACCATACACAACAAGCCGCAACAACGGTATATAACAGAACAGGCTCTGATAGTAAATCACCTTCGCATAGTAATCTTTCCAAACACGACGAGCAATCTGGTGACCTCCCAGATCAAAAGCCTTGAACTTGATTTGCCCTATACTTAGTTCTTCAGATGTTGGATACTGTGTTGGCTGATGTTGTACCAATCTCTGCAAATCAACAACAACACCCACTTAGCATTATTTTATTTCAACCCTTTTCCATAGATAAAAAACAACTTCACACATCAAATAAATACACAAAACACAATACCCACATACAAAAATACCCATTATTAATTTTCCATGTAACATAGATACAAAATAAAGAAGACTCATTTGTTAAAAAGTGAAAAAAAAGCTCAAAGAAACAATCTTTTTTAAGGAAAAGAACAAACGAACCTCATCTTTCAACATGTGAAGGAGGGTAGTTTTACCAGCGTTATCAAGGCCCAAGAACAAGATCTTGGCTTCTTTTTGCCATAGGCCTAGTGATGCCAGTACCCCATAAAACCAATCTACCAAAAACATTTTTTTTCTTTTTATTATTTACTGTTGTTAGCTACTAATAGGAAGGGAGGTCATAAAAGGGGGTGTGAGAATGAGTGTTAAGGGAAAAAAAGAAGATTCTAGATTGTTGTGTTTAAGTAGAGGAAGAGAAGAAACCCTAGGAGAGAGACAGAAGAGAATCAAAGTAAAGTGACTGACTATGTAATGTCACTATGTTGTTATGCTGTACAGTACATAATTATGTGGTTAGGCTAATAGAGGAGTAACAGGTGCTTATTTATAACCTCTTGTTTCTTTTGGGTCTAACGTGTCTTAGGTTTACAACTGTACCTATTGCTTGATCCGACTTTCAAACCAGCCCAACAAAAGACTTTTGGGCCTTTTCTACCCAAAATTAATTCTATTATGAATTCTTTGTATTACAAATTTAGAATACCTTTTGGCCTAAAAGAAATGTCACACGAGTATGATTGAGATTAATAAATGGGATTGAGATTAGTTAATAGGGATTGGGAATAAAAGAGAGATATAGTTATCCCATGTGATATCAATGAATTATCAATGAATCATCTAATTATATTTTTCACTTATAATTGTGAGATGACAAGAAATGATCTACTTATAGTATGGTAAAAGTGGAATGCGAAAAGATTATTGATTGGAGATTATTTGATAAGCTTCCCCATGCAGCTTATGAGATACGATTTTTTTTATAGATAATTAACCTCCATGGGCTAATAAAATGATTACATTTTATTTGCAAAACCATATATTAAAATGATTTTCATGTTTTTTGTTCAATATATGGCTAATAGATTTTCAGGGTTTTCGTGGGTCATTCTAGAAATAGCCTTCACGGTAAAATTACGTACATACATTAGGTTGTTGTTATTGTGTAAAAGCTAAACTTATCTTATAACGAGTTTGAGATTATTTAATAAGATGGCAATTAATGTGAAACAAACAAGGTATAAAAGGCATGCCTAAATCAATTGGAGTGTGGCATTGCTTATTTATTATTTATTTATTTTGTAAGTGGTAAGGACTACAAAGATTAGGGACTCATCCTCTTGAGGTAAACCTTTATACTTTCATACACAATAGTATCTAAGAAAACGGACCACGAGGTGTTCCATATTCCCGGTCGTCGATACCATTATGTCGCCATCCAATATACGGCTCGATTCCCTTTCATACTGATATGACTGACGCTACACAGTTTAAATTTTTTGTTTAATGAGTGTGCATTGATTTTTTAAATTTTTTCTTTTTATCGATTTATTCAAACTAGTACTTTGTGACTTGTGAGCTTAAGAAGAGTATTTTGTCGAGCTTGTAACTTGTGAGTTTAATAAGCATAAAAACCTTGATACCGATATCAATTGTAGACTAAATTAACTCAGCAAGTCTACCGTGCACACGGTGTACAGACACCGGATGCCACGTCATCATTTAAAAAAAATAACATGGATGACTAGTAGGTATTTTTATTATCCCTGGGTCACTTATTGAGTGTCCTTTTTGGTGATTATTTTTATCCCAAAATTATGTCATCTTTAACTAACATTATAAGGTAATTTTCATTAATACCCTAACATTTATTATGTTGTCAAATTGTAAAAGTATGAATCAATATTAATTAGGGGCAAAGTTGGAAAAATATTACTTTTTGTTGATTACAATGGTCAATAAATGATATTTTCTTAATATGTGTGATTTGGTTAATGACTAGTAGGTATTTTCATATGACTAATGACTAGTACATATATGACTAGTGAGATCTTTTATATGACTAATGTCTTCAAAGTCCAAACTATAACCAAACTTTTAGCCACTCATTTTCTTTCGTTTTTATTTTCAATAAAAAGAAAGTGTCACCTATGCACCTGGTGTAGCCTAAACTAGGAGAAATCAACTATAGACATTATTTTTTTTGATGGAAATCAACTGTAGACATTATTGATAAGGCGTATGTGTCAAAACAATCAATCTACTCGTAACAAATTTCAGTTAGCCCACTCCAATTTCGAAAGGCTGAAAATAAGGAATGTTGCTTTTTCATCTATCGCGAAAAATATTCAATTATTTCGGAGTTGCAAGGAATTCGTCTTAATTCGAGCATGGAACAGTGTAGATGCGCCATCTTACCAGTCTGATCTTATGTTTTTTGATAGCTTCTTTAAAAATGCCTACCTGTACTGACTACGATAAGACTGCGGAGTTATTAGTTTCGTTCCGTGCTGCAAATCTTAAAAAGTCCAGTTCAGGGGAAGGGGCAGAAACTAGAAGCTTAGCGCAATTACCATGAGATGATGTGAAGAACTCCTATGTCATAAATGTTTAGAGCTATTTGAAACGCTAAGAATTGGCAAACATTCGCCCTCTCCTTTCTCTATCCACCAAACACAATTCAAATGAGAAACTCTTTCTTTCATACAGCAATCTCTGGTTCGGTGTCTCTTTTAATCCTAACCAACAAAAACACTAAGCTAGAATTTAAAATATGAGAAAAATTGCTTGTGAACCATGCTTGCTGGATCGAGCCTCTCATCTACGAGGTTAGACTTGCTTCCAACTCTCACAGTTCATCCTGTTAAGATCAAAAATAATCACTGGTTAGAAACAAGCCAAGAAATCTCAGTAGTCTTACAAAGTTACAAAGAGGGATCATTGGAAAATTTACATGTTTGTCCTCATCCTTAGAGTCTGAAGCATCCTCTGCGTCAGAGTCGGCACCTTCATCTTCATCTTCGCCCTGAAATGTAGTAAAAAAACTCATTAAGCACAAGGTTCGTAATATCACAAAAAATGATAAAGCTAACACAAGATAAATTGGTTCTTGCACTTACATCTGATTCAGCTGGCTCTTCCTTTGTCTCCTGTTTAAAGCATCAAATTGATATGAGAACCCAGCAGCAGCGCAGGGATAAGCAAAACAGAAATCAAATGGACACAAAAGTAGTACAAGATTTGAGAAAGCAACATCAAACAAGCTAGCAAGGGTTTCGGTTTGTCGTGACATCCAAATGGACAAAGCAATACTAGAATTAGTATCACTTGTCAGAAGAAATTTAACACTGGATACGGCTACATGAATGAACTTGATTGGGTAGTAACAAGAGTTCAGGTTGACCATTCTGATCACAGATTCACAGAACATCAAAATGACACACAAGGGGGACCAAGAAGAGACACTAATGAATAAGAATACATGACAAATAACTTCAGATGACAGTGTAAAGAAGATAGAAGTATACCTCTTCCTCTCTCTTTTTTTCAAGCTCTTCAAAAGCAGACTTCTCAGCCTGCAAGATCCATGAAAATAAAGATGTCAGATAAATGAGGCATTAATTTCTGACACAAACAGAACAGTAACATCATCTAGACATACATCCTTCTGCTTGCCCCAGGTGTCAGCAGCTAGCTGCTTTGCATACTCAGGATCATCAGAGATCAACACATTGTCAAAGAGTGTTCCTGACTTGACCTACACAAATGAAGCAGGTAAATAAGATCAGAATTTCAGCCGAAGTTCACATTTACACATTTCTAACATTTTCCATGAAAATTGTATCATCATCATGCAAAAAAAGAGTAGCTACCTGCCACAACTCAATTCCAACATATTTGAGGCTGGGGAAAACATAGAGCTCAGGGTCATCTTTGAAGTCTGAATTTATAATACAAAACATACAACAGTCAGTATTTAAGACTTGCAAAGAGTTGAATGAGAATTGCATTTTAACAGAGAGAAGTAAGGACCTGGGTTGTCAATCATGGGTGCCTTCCACTTGCCCTTGTAGTTAGGGTTCTTGATTTTCTGCAAACAATGTTGATTCGTCAGCTAACAATACTGACCAGAAACCCAATGTCAACTGATCCAGAGACACATTTACACAGCAAAGTTGAGTACAAACCTTTGCCTTCCATGGACCCTTGTACTCTGGGTTTGGAATGGTTGGGGTGGTCCACTCACCATCTTCCTCATCATCCCAGTCCTCGGGCTGAAATAGAGTACACCAACAACCAATGTCAGAAACTCGGCACTTTACATTAGTTTTTCAATTTTTCAGTCAAAATTCTACGTTATACAAAGATACAGTACCTTCTTGGCATCAGGGTCGGCAACCTCCTTGGGAATGTCATCATAACCCTGGAGATCAAAGAACAGAAACCATTCATAAGCTACTGCAATAAAGAACAACACAACAGGCTGCAGAAAAGCAAACTTTTGAGTGAAAACCTACATCTGGCTTCTTGTCTTCTGGGTCAGGAATGTACTCCTTGTCATCCCAATCCTCGGGCTGCAATCACCAAAAAGTCAGAATATGAACATTGTCAACTTTGAACCACAACAGACTCTAAGCAAGCACTAGAATTTTCATATTTAAGATTAAGTACCTTCTTGGCCTCGGGGTCCTTGATCTGCTTAGCGGGGAGCAAGTCCCAGTCACTGTAAAGGCTTCCGGTTTGCTTCTCCTCATTGTCGATGAGGATGCTGTAGGTAGCATCAGGGCGGAGGATGAAGGTGTACACATGAGTGAGCTGGTCAGTCTCACATGGGACTTCCTTCTTGATCAAGTGGTTTGTTCCGTTGTAGGTAAGAATGGCATGGACCTTCTTGGTGCTGTACCCGCAAATATCGGGTCCAAACATAATGCTGCAATACGAACAAGCCACACACATGAACACCAACAGAAAACACACAGTAAACATATCATTACGCCAAACAGAAAGGTTTCAAATTCTGCAAAGAGCAAACCTGTAAGGGGTGTCACCACCGAATTTCTTCTGGTCGATTTCACCGCTCATGAGCTTCATGTAACCACCACCACAGTCAAGTTTCTGTTCGTGCTTAACAGAAAATTGGAAGACTAGTGTCTTGTCCTTGTTGCTGAATTCTGGGTACTCAGCTGAAATAGCGTAGAATCTGTAATCTTCGCTAGTCTGAATACCTATGATGTACGAAAACACGTCCAAGTCAGTCAAAATACAACAATGCAGAGCTGAACCACAAACTCATATATCTGGAACGCTTCACTAATACACAAAGGAAACGAAACCAATGAAGATGAAATACCTTTGTCATTGGCATCACCGTTCCACTTGCCGGATGTGTAATTCCACTCTCCAGCCATGTTGTCTTCCTTTTTCCATTCGGATTTAACCCATCGGCTCTCCCATCCATCTACATCCACCAAATCCATATAACATCAGCAACACCGAACACAAAACCAAAAACCAATCAGAAAAGAAAAGTGTATAAAACCCAGCATTGACTCATAAACTCTCAAGTTGGAGCTTTCAAGAATTTCACAATGAAAAAGCCTTCATCATCATTTCACAATCCACTAACAAACTCCGTCTATAATTAGTTGTCCACTCCCTAGTGCAATATTATCAACTAATCAAGTGGACAACTAATTCGGGACCGAGGGAGTACACAGAGTGATGATCCTAACAAGATCGCTACTCATTACATTACATTACATTAAATTACATTACATTACATTACATCACTAATAAGTGACAAACCAATATTGCATTCCCTCTTTCACAATTTCAACATCTAATTAAAAAAACTAATTCAATATCACTGTTAATTAATCTAACTAACCATCAAAGCATCACATCCGATCAGAATTAATATAAATGGATTAATGAATGATCACTGATAATCAGTATATTCAATTGACAACTACATTTCACAGATCTAAAATGAATTTATAATCAAACAATGATAATAAATAAATATAAAATAAAATCCACAAAACACAGATCCAAATCTAATCTCAAATTAAACAATAACAATCAGAGCAAGTTAACAACCATTTAACTCATGATCTGGAAAAATAGGGGGGAGATTAAATGTTATACCTTCGAAGCGTTCTTCGAAGAAGACCTTGGAGTAAGAAAGGGAAACGAGGGAGAGTAGAAGGAGGAGAGAGAGTGGAGTACGCAACTCCATCATATCGTCGCAAGCTTTTTAGGAGAGAGAATGGAGTAGAGTGAAGTGGGAAGGTGAGAAATGAGGAGAGTGACTATTTGTTTTAGAAACGAGAGAATGTGATTATATACTCTCGGCTTCTCGGGGAGAAAGACTTGTTCTTTCTTTCTGTTTAGCTAGTACGAGTATATACTTCCAGTGGCATAACCACTTGCTGAGGTTTGAGAGGGGGGAAGGGGAGGTGAGGTGGACGAATGGGAGTAAGACACGTTGGATTTTAGTGTCATTGTGAGTGACGTGGAGGGTTTTTATTGGGAGGTTCCACGGGGGGACTGTTGGTGTTGCTTTGACGATTTTGCCCCTCGTTGGTTTTGTTTGTTTTTGAAGTTTTATTAATTTTTGCTTGTGCGTGGGGTTTTTGGTTTGTAGGTTTGTTTGTTGTTCATTTTGGTCACGTGAGAAGTGCGTGTGAGAATTGAAGATGGGTGTGTCATGTGTGGATTCATGAATTGTGATCCTTTGAGATTGTGATGTAAAAGGGGCCTACCACTTAACTAAGGAGGGTAGTTTGGACTTTTTCACTTAATTAATGGTGGATTGGTGGATACTAATTGACAAATTGTGATGTTTCTGCGGCAATTTTCTTCCATTTGTGAGTTGTGACGTAATAAATCGAGCCTAGGATCTCAGATATGGAATTTTAACACAAGAAATTATTCCCATTTCACAAGTGAGACGAGGTTATTGCCACCTGATTGGTAAATTAATCAACTTTTTCTTTTACGAATACAGTCTCATGAACGAGATGTCCCAAAATACCCTCTCCTATTAATGTTTTTTTTTATTGCTCTCCCATTAATGATTGGGAGATCATATTATAATTCTGATCATTTCTTGTAATATCTTTTTAAGAGAGGAGGAGTACGAACATAAATTCATCTCTTAATTACATATTTTACAAGAGAAATTGGACCTTGATCTCTTGTGTCTTCACATTAGAAAATGAATAAGGATTAGTGGATAATGTTTTTGTATTTGGAATGCAATGTGTAAAACTCAAAACTATAAAGAAATAAAACACTTGTGAAATTATCCGGTAGTTAGATTGAATTTTCGAGGAATTTAGATTCAAGTCTAAAAAAGTTTTTGGGTGTTCAATGAGGCTAAGTTGGATCTCGGAACTGAGTTAGAGCTTAAATGTGCACAATACAAGCACACGGTACTGGCCTCGGGGGTTGATCGAGGATAATCCCCTTCAAAGGTCAAATCAGGTGGCTGTGGTGAGAGTGTTTTAATAAACAAGGTAGAATGAATATTGAGGATAGTGAGAGTTACCTCTTAGCTGGCTTCCCTAGACCTATTTATAGGTTATTGTGGATGTAGGCGTGTAGCTTGCTTGTGGAAGAGGGTTTAGTCTAGTTGAGCGTATTTGATATAGGGCCTAAACTTAGTCCACGTTACATCATATTCACCCTTGGGGTAACCCCGATACAAAAAACTTTGGGGACTATTTATAACACAATAATGCATATCAAATCCTTTTTTATGAGGAAAAAGAGATATTGAAACCAAAAAAAAAAAAAATGAAGCTCTCAACATTGAGGATTGAAATTGAATCTTATCTTCTTAAACAACTCCCTTTTCTTATATGAAGAGATTTTACATATTACTTTGAGACAAGAACGTCTCCAATAGTGGAATTTTCAATACTATGAGATCAAGGGTGAAAATCACAATTTCAAAGCGCTTTCCCTATTTCCCCCCTAATACCAACGTAGGAGATTGAAGTGCACGGGAGGAGATTTACCCTCTATTACTTTGAATACTACGGAGTATTTCAAAACATGACTTTCACTAGATCACTTTAATTATATCCACAAACGAACTATGTAAAAGATCAAACTTGAGATAAAACTCGAAAATGGGATCTTCGTTCTCAATCGAACTGTTCCTTCCCTTCGAACCTTAAACGTGATGGAAACAAGCACAAATCAGCTATTATTATTCTTCATCAGTCATTGTCAAATTGTCATCGCAGCCACCCCAATCATCAATTCAATTGGAAATTCTCCTATTTAATTCCATACACATTACTCACGCCTACATAGAGTGGGAATGATGGCTGTCTGCACAATCTTGCTTAGTACTTTACTCGTTCCTGGATGCTTTGTAATGAAGCTAAGCGATTGAAAACTGAAAAGCTTCATATCACCACCAACAACTCTAAATTTCACTCCTATACGCCATACTACTACCATTATTGCGTCTTGCTTTTCATTGCCTAACCTCAGAAGTCAGAAGTTCAGAACATATGTTTTAACTCTCATTAATATGCCTTACACCCTTACAATTATCATAAATGGTCCCAACCCAAACCCTCCAGAGTCCCCCCCACCCAAAGAAAGGAAAAAAAGAGTGGTTGACTTCATAATTTTTCTCTACCAACGAAAAAACAAGTGAAGTCAGGGAGTAACTGCTACATATTTTTCCCTGATTAGTTCCTGACTTCTTACGTTTGCCCCCCGAAACATTAGTTGGTCAGCTACACATGTGGCCAGAGTGGAAGACGCAACCTATTCAACTCACGAACACTCTAGACTTTCTACGTCATTTTTCCAATTATTTATTTCTTCTATTTCTTACTTGTTCTTTGGTTAAGTTTTTAGTACATGATGGTGGTCGTTGGCCTCATGGCCGCACATCAAAATATTTAATCAACTCGAGCTACATCCATAGAATTTTATGTGAACATGCAAATTATGTCATGGATTCTTCCTGGTTCCTCCAATCTCAAAAACTACCTGACAATATATTTAAGTGTACGATGGTAAACATATTCAGTACGTCAATATATGCAAATTAGAAACATATTTGGTCTATGCAAGATGCAACTGAACATCATTTTTATGCAAAAGGGAAAATGGCACACAAATCAAATGTTCGGGTTGGGGTAGAGTCGGAAACGCTGAGCTCTCCTGCTTCTCAAGTTTAGACAAACACTAAATTTTAATTTCGGACGAAGAAAAGCAGGCTCTCTCAATTCGAAAGCCAAGGCCCCTGATTGCAGGGGGTGGAGCACACACCTTGGTATTGACAGCTCTGAAGTAGGTGTTCTGGAGACACGAGTGCTTGCATAGGAGAACAGGAAAAGAATGTAGTCAATCATTCAGTAAGTTCTGAGAGCTGCAGATGGAACTGAAATTATATATCCAAACTACCAAGAACTGCACGAGATTCACCATACGTAGCAATTTGGCAAACGAGAACTCTTTTCATGGTTCTTGCCTCCCAAGCAGTTTCCGCAGATTGTTGTTTCTTCGGCATTGCACGAGTCACTTTCTCAGTCTGGGCACGCTTCAGGAACTATGGAATCAGAATAGGTGCTGCAAAGTCCCAATAATGCAGGATTTGTCGATTGTTAAACAGCATCCGCACATGAGCAGTTGCAGAGTTCAGAAGTAAAATTCCATCCTCAAAACTCAAATGTAAAATCAGATCCCTGCTTCACCCCAGGTAGTCATGTCCCAAATTAAAATGAGTACCAAACATAACCGCCATTGGCACACTATCCAGCCGGTACTGAAGCTTCCCCTTGTACAATTGATGACTGCATTGCTTGACTTGCCCATGCAGGCAATGGTGCCTGAAGTAGCAGAGGAAGACCAGAAACAGGGTGCTCCAATGACAAACTCTCTGCATGAAGTGAATGGCCATCACAAGGCTCCCCTTTCCACTCACTCACACCTTCATATTTCACATCTCCGATAATAGACATACCAAGGTATTGACAGTGCAGGCGTATTTGATGTGTTCTTCCACTCTTAGGAAAAGCTCGGACCAAAATCACATCATTCCTTTGGTTAGCATCAAATACGGATTTTTCCTCAACAATAATAGTTTTCTCTTCCTGTTTTGAATACTCAGAAATTTCTCTAGAGTGTATTTTACCATTTACTGACAAGACCTGAAAAAGAGTTTCCATGTCTCTTACTACAGATCCCCCAGGCAGTGACCGACCAACATCTGATGCAGCATATACACGCCAGGCTCCAAACTTTGACCTTCCATGAGCAGATTTTAACCTTATTGTATCCCAACTTGGTGCGGACCCTGTACAAAGAGCCAGATAACTTTTCTGGACCTTGTGATCAGTAAAGGCCTTCACAAGCTTGGCAGCTACTTTATGTGATTTCGTTATAACCATCACACCGGTAGTATCACGATCCAGTCTATTAGCAAGATGGACCTCTAAAGCTCCAGCTGAATCTGAAACAATGGAGGGGAAAATGCGCATGTCAGTAGAACTGCTAAAGCTATGAAATCCAGAAATTCTAAGCAGGCCCAACTTCAACAATATTATTCAATAGCTTGTCAGATTAATAAGTTTCCTAAGGCATCCTTAAGTGCTGGCATGCTGCTCTCAAGAATACCAAAAAATAAACAAGCAGAGGGAAAACAGGGTATTACTGATGGAGAACAAAGAAG
>ONZK01001210.1:28649-46938 GCA_900322385.1 Pharnaceum exiguum | reverse complement strand
AGGGAACCCCCCCCCCCCCCCCCCCTCCCACCACCACTAAGGTATATGTCAAATTGTCAAGGTACAAATCTTTCAGGAACAACATTTACAAAAAAAAAAGAAAGTAGCCTAAGTAGGAGAAAGGAGATCAGCTCACACAGCTACTCATTCATCTAACCAGAAACCAATCACATCCCCAATACCTTAATGGCCGGATTTATAACTGCCCAGCAAATTTGAGGATGTCTTGCAAGAAACGAGAGTCCATTCTACTAACTACAGAGGGATTATACAACTAAATACAAATTTTTTGCCGTGCCATTGCTCCTGACTAGACTTCCTACTTAATATAGCCTACAACTCATACCCTGATTAACTTTCTTTAGATAAGAATTTTTTTATTAATGGGTTGGAGGACAAGCTGTCCTCCTAATAGCAAATTACAAGTTAGACCAATTCCTTTGCAAAATAGTCAAAGGATAGTCTACAAATGCTCCGGCACTTGTAAAAGACAAGTAAAAGACATATTAGAGTAGGCTTGTTAGGGCTCTATGTGAGGATTGTTGACAATAATTTCTTACTGAAGCATCCTAATATTAAAATTGAGCACAACTTTCTTTAGCATCCAATTATTGCATAACTACCTCTATCAAGCAACAATTTCACTAGTTATAATAATTTTAACTTTTTTAGATAAGTTTTGTTAAAAATTATAAATGAATACGATATGCAGATCAAGAAATCTTCTGGAGAAAGAAAAATTGAAGACCTAATAGAGGTTTCTTTTTTTCCTATCTAAGCAGCCTTTTCTTAATCTAGTAGTACTACTGTAGCTAGTGCCATAGTTAGTAGAGGTATTTTGTTTCTCAACTTCCCTATTCCAAGAGATCAACTCTGGTTTTTTTTTTGTCAAGAGATCAACTCTTTTAAGGTGGACTTTGACCTGTCTTCTGGTCTTCCCTAAGTTTGGTGCCGGTATCAACTCGTTTGAAAGACAGCTAATTCAAGAGGCTGTGCACACTCACATCTTCTCTTTATCACCAAGAGTAAATAATCCAATGTGTCGCGGAAATGACAAAGAATCTTTCGCTGATTAGACACATTCTCAGATGATAAAGCCCAAATCTCACTCTTACCACACTCATTCCATCACACTGCAGACTTGTAATCTTCAAGGAAATGCCAACAGCCTCTACCTCTTTGTACAAGTTGAATAGCAAACTTCCAACAGCATTTCATTTTGTCCAATGTCCCCTCTCAATTATGCTACAAATATCTGAACTTGAATGGCCGGAAACTCTTCCGGCCAACCTACCAACATCTAACCATTCATCAAAAGCTAAAGCAAAAAACTTGATTCCGCAACAATTACAAAGCCACCCTTACACATAGCATAACAACCCCTCACACAAAGACCTGCTCTTTCCAACTTCTTTTTTTACTCTAAACTTCACTTCATTTATATAAACGGCTAAAACGATTCAACTCACCTCTAAAATGTTCAAATTCAACTCCAAAAAGTCTCCAATCAATTCACTTGAATATAGCTACAAGAAGCTCATCTAACAAGAACATGCCCTAAATGCTACAACTATCCAAACACCCCAACTTCCATCATCTACAGAAATGAGTAAAGCCAAGAAAATGTTTCCTAGGTGCACAAGCACACCAAAAGGTCTTACACCATGCCCTCATATCAATCAAAGAACACTTTTTAATGAGTTGCCAACAAAACTTTCTATTGACAGAAAACCATTGTATCAACATAAACAAACCTTCTTTGATCCTATGATCACACAGTAAAATACTTCTAGCTACAAAACTTTATAGTTCTCAATATCCAAACAAAACAAAAGGTCAAAAGAATAAATACAAAGCCCGAATAATTTATCAACTTACCATTAGACTGTTGGATAAAGTGTTGGGCAGAGGCTAAAACACTCTCACAGTAAACCCCAGAGGGTTTATTAACAACCAAAAGCCACTGATCCTCGAAAACCACATCATCTTTAGACATCACATAAAGACTAGACCTTGAGGAAGCTGCTAGAGCTCTGGATAATTCTATTTGCTTGGAGATTTGGGGCAGTGGTGGGGACAAGGGAGTTGGGTAGGATGTTGTTGTTGTTGGGTCGTCGGGTGAATCGGGTTGTGATGTTTGAGTGTGAGTTGGGTGGTTTTGTTGGGATGACATTGTGGTTGATGGAAGGTGGTGGTGGGAAAGAGAGGGTGGAGAGAGAGTGGAGTGGAGGGTGGGTTTGAGGAGGTGGGATGTTTTGGTGAATGTGAAGCGAGGTGTGGGGAATTTGAGGGGGAGGAAGTGTTTCATATCGAGTTGTGTTCGAAATCATCTTGTGTTAAGCAACTTTTCATAGGTTATTTTCACCGGTTTTGAGTGAAATACACTATAAAAAAAAAAACAGAACAATTTCAAGTTAGACCGATTATTCAACAATAATTTCAAGTTCATAAATTACCCCCTATATCTTTGCACAGTGCCATATATCCCTAAATAGTCAAATGATTTCCCGATATGCCGTTTTCGGTGTATTTAACATGGGTTTGATTACTCACATATAATGCCTCATATTAAAATAAAGCATATCTCATACAAAAGATTTAACCCCGAAACAAATAAATTCAAACAAAAATTCTTCATTTTGAAATGCTTTTTTTTAACCCGACTTAGCAATCGTGGAGTTAGCAACCCCCAATATGTTATATGGACTTTGATAAAACTAACACCTGCCAAAATAATGTTACGCGTGCAATGTACAAAAGAAATGGCCCATCTAGAAATCGTTGGACTGTTCAGGGATATGGGGGGCCAAGTTGGGATTATTGGGTTTAATTTACGAACTTGAGATTATTACGGGATATTTACTAGTCCAACTTGGGATTATTCTGGGTAATTTTGCCTATTTTATTCAATTTTTTTTGTAAAGTAACACCAGGTCTTGGGTTCAAACCTCTTGGGCAGCACCTAGTGGAATAAATTTTAGGAATAACCGAGGCTGTCATTAGGAAGTGCCCTTTACCACGGATCAAAAAAAAAAAGAGTAACACCTCCTTACAATGCTTTAATTGAGCCCGATAAGAATCAAGGCCCTAACTTTAAAGGTTAAAGGTATGTTATCTACCACTTAAGCAACTCTTCTTTCTTCTGCTTCAATTGAGATTTAAGCAGTTTAAAAACGAGTCAAATTGACCAGGTTGATTGAGTAACATTTGATAATTGATATATTACGGCACTGATTAGCAACTACTCTTGAGTCTTAAGTAGCTTTTGGTAGTGGCTAGTTTTTTTTTTTTGTTTGAAGGGGACAGGGCCCCTTAGTAGTGGCTAGTTTGTAATCGGGTAAAAACACTATGTTATTCAATTATCATAGTAAACCTCTATGTACAATTGTATATGTCTCTATTATATATTTGAGAAAATTTTACAAAAGTACCATACTTTATGTCGGTTTTGTACAAAAGTACCAAACTTCTTTTTTTTTTTTTTACAAAGGTACCAATGTGGTCACTTTTCTTTTTATAACGGTACTTTTTTGGTTTTCAAACTTTTTAGGACGATTTTGCCCTCACATGCTTGAGATCGTGTGATGTTAGTTAGCTCCTTTCCCTCCATTTTCCCTCTATTTTCCCACAACACAATGTCATAACTCCCAGTCTAATTATCTTCCATAAACATTCTTCAATTCACTTCACTCTCATTAGGTTTGGTAGTATTGTTTTTTGAGATGAAATGGCTAGCCCCCCTCCTTCAAATGCTACTGCTACTACCCAAAATAAGAACAATCAAAAGTAGAAAGATAAACAAGATCCGAAAAAACGATCCAAGTGCCCTGGTGTTAGGGTCGTCAGCGGTCGGATTTATGACTCTCAGATTGACAAAACTTGCTATCAAGTATAAATAAAGGGGAAAAGGGAGGGAAATGAGCTAACTAACAGCGCAACTTTCAAGCACGTGAGGGCAAAATTGTCTTAAAAAGTCTGAAACCCGAAAAAGTACCTTTATAAAAAGAAAAGTAACCACATTGGTACCTTCGTAAAAAAAAAAAAAAAGTTTGGTACTTTTATACAAAACTGGCACAAACTATGGTACTTTTGTAAAAATTTCTCTATATATTTTAGTGAAAAAACTCAATCTAAATTGAATTGCTGAAATTGTTGAAGAATCCTCCAAATGGGTAGGGATCAAAATTCAATATGTGGTGGTACGACGTCGTAGCAATCAATTACAAAACACATGCACTAGTACACACTTTCAAGTTTCAATAACCCCTTCCTTGGGCTTACTGGGTTTACCAGTTCATTTAGACACAGCTAGAGCTGGCCACGAGTCGACTTGAGCCGACTTACGACTCAGCTCAAACGACTTGACTCACCCAGACCCTCAGCTCAAGTCAGCTCGTGTACGGTCGAGCCGACTTGAGCCGAGCTGATACCTAGGAAAACCTTGGCTCTAAGTCAAGTCGGCTCAGCTCGTTTACGGTCGAGCTGGATCGAGCCGACTTGAGTCGAGCTGACATGTAGGAAACTTTGGCTCAAACTCAAGTCGACTCTATTCGATTGCTCGAAAAATAGTCAAGTGGGTACAATTCTCCAGCTCGTTAAGACAATTTAATTTGAAAAGTTACAAGAGCTCAAATTTAGTCACATAAATCGTCTAGTGGGAAAAAGTTAGGCTGAGTCAGCTCGTAAGTCATCGAATTGATCGAATTGCCATCGAGCTGAGCTAGCTCATCGAATTCGAATTGACTTGGTTAAATTAAAATGCCACCTCAAAGTCAGCTCGCTCTATTCGACTCGACTTTGACCGAGCCGACTCGGTCAACGAGCCGACTTTGACCAACTTTAACCCAAATTGAGCCGAGCGGTTTCGAGCCAAGTAAGCTCAGTGGCCACCTCACAGCTATTCACATTTCTAAAACCCTCCTGAGCTAACCATAAACCCCAACCCCAACCCCAACCCCAACCCCTCGATCCCACTCTCTCTCTCATCACATCACACCACCAAACTCAAACTCAATGAAAAACCTCCTCACACGACCCTCAAACCTCCGCAAACAAATCCTCATCCGTTTAACCCAACACCACCCACCCACCTATCCCCCCACCCCCAAACCAAATCACTTCCATCACAAAGACACAATCTTTTCACATGGGCACTCACTACTTTCCCACAAAGCCACCAAATTCCCATCTGGGTATGCCCCATTTTCATCATCCGGGCTTCGGTCCTTTTGCTCCCACACTGCTGCTGCATTGTCCAGTGAGCCGCCGTCAACTTGTGATGGGTTAACAGTTGATAAAATATTGAATAGTAATTGGAGTATACTTGATGAGAGTGAAGCTGATTGGAAGTCTCATGCTGCTGCCATTGCTCAGTCTATTCATTGTATCAAAAAGCGTTTGCAGGTTCAATACATTTAATACTAATACTTTTTCTTCTTTCTTTCTATATTTTAATGCCTTTTTTTTTTAATGTACAGTGTGATTTGTTTGTGATATATATAGTCGAATGTTTAGTCACTCCGTCCCAAATTAGTTGTCCACTTTCCGAGATTGTAAACAATGTTTATTTAATTTAACTTCCAATTGTGTGTCTGTTTTGAGTAAGTTTGCTGTTGTTTATGGTGACAGTGGAAGACATTGATGGTGCGCTTAGACTTGTTATCAAGGGAGGTTAATAGACCGGACTTATGGGATGATCCGGTTCACGCTGGAAAGGTTAGCCGTGAGCATGGGTCGCTGATGTCTAAAGTGAAAGAGGTGATGGCTTTTGAGCAGGAATTATGCGAGCATATTGATATGCTGAAGCTTGCTCGAGATGAGAATGATACAGAGTTGGAATCGGTGCGCACTCGCCTCTTCTAGGCATGTACTCAGCTCTTTAATACACCTGTGTAAAAGTTATTTCCGTTCTGCTTGGACTGTGAATTTGAGTGTGCTTTATATTTAATGATACATCGAATTTTTGTTTCTGATGAAAATTTTTCTTGTTAACTTAAGCTACTTGATGCTAATGTAGCAATGATGTTATTACTCAAGCTCAATCTGTAAGCTCGATCGGTCTTTATGATTGGTTCTTTTATGAAATTTGCTGGGATTAATTTCTTGTTTGAATACCTGTTAGTAAATTATACATACTGTGCTGATTGATCTGTATAGAGTATGCTTGTCCCTTGAGGAGAGGTATGTTGGGGCTTCGTTATCAGGTGATAGTGTTCCCTCTCTTGCAGCCAATTCCCATCCTGATCTGTCCAGTACCTTGGATCTTCTGTGCTATAGGCATGTAATTTTTCGTTGCCTGCTTATAAGCTGATCAAACAGGTTTTTTTCTGTTAGCTCTTGGAGTTGATTGTGGTCAGAGTAGCGCCTAATCTTTTCCGTTGTATTATAATGTGGAGACTCATAGTTAATATGCTATGTTCCATTTGCATATAAGGCATGCTATTTAATTAATAGCTTCTTGCAATTTTTATTTTACAATCGCATCATCTAGTTTTTCACATTTGTAGGAAACAATGTCAGCTTTACTTAGAATGAGAAGGGATTCAAAGGAGAAAGAACTTGAAGCCATGCTATCTGGAGAGCATGATTCATGTTCTTGTTTTATCGAGGTCAGTATCTGCACTAGACCCTATTATTTCTGTCTCAGAAATGGTTGTCTTGCCTGTCTACTAGATTGCATTCAAAAGTCAGTCCCTGACTGATTGGCATGATTTCTTTTGGGGTTTTCTTGTTTTCTTACTTAATTGCCGTCTTCTTGAGTTAGGTTCTTGTATCTCTTTTAAGGTTGTTGCCACAATCATTATCAAATTGGATTGCATCAGTATTTGTGCAGAATGGTGTGACTGAAGATATTCTTAATTATCGAGTTTTTTTCACTTTATAAATAGGAAATATAGTACTAGAAATCTTGGCCCAGTCTCATATTGTCAGTTTTTAGTTTTGAAAATCTCAAAACCAGAACTAGTAGTATGTTTCAGTTGTCAAAACTTTGTAAACCAGATTCATATTTTCGTTATTTTTATTTTATCTTCTGAGACAAAATGTTCTCCACTTTCAATCTACCTCCATCCAATAGACAAAATGTAGACACGGACATGCATCAGTTCTCATCAGACCACAATAAGTCTAAGCCAAGTGGTTGTGACTCTGGCTGTATGTACTAGGTTGCGGTTTGAATCTCGTCTCTCCCTGCGGCGCAAGAGTACCACGCTTATGTAATACAATAAAGAAAACTAAAAACTAAAAGCTGGACATGGTACAAAACATAATCTGGAGGCAGCATCTCGAATAATATCATTTGCCTAGACGGATTTTAGCTAGAGAGGGGTGAGTGACCACAAAGGGCTCCGATTTTGGTGAAGCAACAATGAATGATGATGGCTCAGCTGGTTAATCACATAGGTTGTAGGAACCACAGTTGTGAGTTTGAGGACAGCTGATTCATGTGGCCTGTGGTCTTTTAAATTTTTACTTCCCATCTCTTTCTGCTTATTTGTTTTTACCCTTCATTTACCAATTATAGGCTGCATGGAATGTCTGCTTTTGTTTTTTCCTTTCGTAACTACTATGATAGCTCTAACTTTTGTTGCCTTTTGTTGTATTTATACTCTACAACAACGACAATAGTCTAGTGTAATCCCCAATCATTGCGGGGTTTAGAAGGTCATGATGTAAGCAAGGTTTCCCTTGTTTTCAGGAAACATAACTGATAGAGTCCTGGTTTATTGTTTTTCTCAAAAGGAATAATTTGCATTTTAAGCAATTTGTATACTTTTTCCTGTCCAATTCCAAATCTTGTTTTCCAAATCGTGCTTCACTAGTGTTATTTTAGCTATCACTGATTAGAAGACACTATTATTGAAAATAATTATTAGTCTTCATTTCTCTTTCTAATCTTTTCAAGAATAGTTTATGATTTTATAATAAAGAAACTAATTAGTTTTAAAAGATTTTAAAGAAATTTCACGGTGATTCATAATTAAATATTTTCCTCCCGTAATGTAAGTTTAAATATTTTATTTATCAAAATCTATTGATGTTTTTTGAAAAAAAATATTGAAGGCCAAGTGCAAGCCCTTATGTTAAGGGGATGAAGGTAAGCCCACTTACACGTGTTGGCCATAAACACGAAGAGAATGTGTAGGGGCACTCCATGCTTGGTAGGTGTGGCCCATGTGGTTTTCACTTGATTGCCAGTTCCATTGTGTTTTAGGGGTGTGTTAACGATTGAAGAAGTTAATGACGGGGTGCATTTCATTTTACCAACCGGTTATGGGGAGTTGAGTTGGTTCAGGTACGAGAGGTCAAAAGTTATGTAATCAAATTTAAAGTAGCCATTCACAATGTATTTCTGTAGCAACTCTTGCACTCTTCTGCACTTAGTGAATTCAACAGCAAGACTAGTATTTGAATGAATGAATTTTATGTAAGCTTTGTTCTTACAGTCTCTTGCAAAAGTAGGAACCGAGTCATGCGATCTATTTATTTCAATGAATGAACTTTATGTAAGCTTTGTTCTTGGTAAATGATCGATAAATATACTTCTTTCCTCTTTTTCTTCTTTTCATTATGCACCTCAACTCGTATCGTACATACCGCTCTATACTCTGAAAGGGGGCCATGTTCTGAAGATGAGCGGAGATGTGCATGCTGCGTTTGGATGACAGGCCTTATAAGGAGGGATAAGGTGAGAAATGAGAAGATTAGAGAGATGGTTGGAGTAGCTCGTATTGGACATAAGATTAGGGAACATCTCCTAAAGTGGGTTCAACATGTGAAGAGAGGGCTTAGTGATGCCAGGTGTGATGGATCGAAGGGGGGCGAGTGAAGAGGTGGCAAGGGATAGTGGAATACCTCGTCAGACTTGGATGTTGGTGGTTAAGCTAGATATGTCTTTACTTGGTATGGTCAAGAGTGTGGTTGGTGATAAGAGGAGATGGAGATAAATTATCCAAATAAAAGACTGAATTTGAGAAGTCACGTGGTCGGTGGTGCGTGTGTTTGGGTGTGTGTATTTACTTTGTGCATGTGTGTATGTCTGTCTGCGTGCTTGGGTTTGTGCAAGAGTGCATTTGTGTTTGTGTATAATTTCTTCAAATTCATATTTGGTCCATATTAGCCGACCCTAATAAGTTTTAAGGCTAAGGCTATGTTGTTGTTGTATTATGCACCTCAACTGCTAATAATAAGAAAGAGTTAAGCGACTCCAAGGCCTATAAAACAAGAAGTCAATGTGAAGCTCTTATACAAACGAAAATAGTCAGTCATTTTGGTGATCTCTAGGTTCAAGCTGGAGCTGGTGGCACAGAAAGCAATGACTGGGCTTCGATGGTGATGCAAATGTACAAATCTTGGGCTCAACAACGCGGATTTCGAGTTAGTGTAGTAGATGAGATGCCTGGCGAGACGGCAGGAATAAAGGTTTGCTTTTCTACTCCATCCGTCTAAATTTAATTGTCCACTAGTTCTTTTTAGGGTGTTCATATTTGTTGATCAATTATCTTTGTTAGACAATATTATTTCGTTTTCTTCCCGTTCTACCCTTAAGTTTTTAGTTGCAAGGAAGAGTGTGGATGAGCCAATGAGAGAACAAGTTGGTTGAGAGTTATTGCTTGTAGTTGTATGGGCATCTTAATCATTTTAGAGAGTTTCCTTAAATATGAGATCTTTTCATGTGTACAAGTTTGGCGTAGGGAGTATGTTCTGCTTTGTTTACTTCAAGTGACTAGCAGATAGTTAAGTTATCATACGGGATCTGTACATCTGTAATCCCCTTACCCAGTTACTTGACTGTCCCACATCAGATGGGAAGTGGCGTATTGTTTGTTTGTGTCAATGAATCCTGTAATTGTAGTGAGACCGATGAATAGTATAAAAGGATAGTAATTTGACTCTGGATTTGTGGGTTTTTTTTATAAACAATATTCAGCATTTTTAGACAGGTTAGATTTATATTCTGGATTGAACTGCTCCAGATACTCATGTAATGCTGTGACTTCTGGTTGCTGCTGATGGTTTAGCTATCTCATTTGTTGTATTGATACTTATTTCTTTAGTCCCCATTGAATGGGGATTTACACTCGATTGTTGTTGTTGTTGCTGTATACTTATGTATACTTATTTCTTTAGTCCAACCCACTTGACAGTTCTATGCTGTTTGGTCTGAGCAAGTCCTTTTGCTTTCTTGTGTGTTATTGTGACTGATAAATTTTTCTGCTTCAGCGCGCAACTATCAAGGTAGATGGTGAGTATGCATTTGGATATGCAAAAGCAGAAGTAGGTGTCCACAGATTGGTACGACTTTCACCATTTGATAGTGCAAGGCGGAGACATACTTCATTTGCAGCTGTAGCAGTTATTCCAATCCTTAAAGATGTGGCTTCACGAGTTCAAATCAAAGAATCCGATCTCCGGATTGAGCGTTTTCGTTCCGGGGGAGCTGGTGGCCAGCATGCTAACACAACAGACAGTGCAGTGAGGTTAACTCATATTCCTACTGGAATTACTGCTACGTGCCAAAATGAAAGGTATCCAAATTCATCTGTTATTAATACATTTTTATCTTGTGGATAATGAGCAGGTGCTTGCAATTGTTATTGGTAGTAGGGGCATTTGTAGTGTTCAAGTATGTTCAATTGATATAGGTCCAGTGCCTATGAGGTTGAAAGAATTATCTCCATCTTTCAGCTTTAGGTGATTATGGACTACAGCAAAATGGCTATGAAAACCTTCCAATACTTCTATATTTTTGGTGGAGTTATTGGAAGTCAATACTTCAATGCAGCAATTGGTCAATCTCGGAAATAACCTCTCTGTTTTCTTAAACAGGTGTATGGTTGCGTACATCTTGACCCGAGTGACCCGAGTACCCACTTTGAATGGGGATTTACACTCGTTTGTTGTTGTTGTTCTAAGTATGTTCAATTGATATAGTGGAATCTATTCGTGAAAAAAAAAAAGTTTATTTTATATTTTTAGCATGTGCTTTATCTTTGATATTCAGCTTATACTTCTTCGCTTCAGTCATAATTCTGTTGAACTTGTCCTCTGAATACAAAATGTTATGCAGTTTCCCTTAGGAATACTGAATAGGCTTGTAGTGGTTTCAGATTATATTTATGGGATAGTTGGAAGTGTTGAAGCAGCTTTATTGCTCATCTGATAGATTCACTCAATTCAGGCAAATTTCAGCTACGATAACCGTGTTTGGGGAGAAATTGTTCACATGGGAAAACCTAATTTTACGTTGACCCTAAGTTGTGGTGATGTAGAGCTGTAGAAGTATAGAGTAATCCTAAAATGAATCTGATAGAGGTGAAAAAAAGACCAACATCTTCCTTTCTTTTTATTCGAACTCTTTGCCATCTTCTGTGCTGCCTTCTACCTTTCTCTGGGCTTGTTTTCAGCATAGAAAATTTGACTTCGTTGTACTGACAGGTCACAACATCAAAACATGGCATCGGCAATGGCAGTTCTCCAATCTCGCGTAAATCAGCTTGAGATGGCTCGCCAGGCTCAAATGAACGCTCAGCATACAGAGTCCCTCACAGAAATCAGTTGGGGCAACCAAATAAGATCTTATGTTCTTCATGTATGCATTTCAATTGCAGCTTCCAACCCCCTTCCCCCTCATTCCCTCAAAAAGGCAAAAAAGTACTCGTAGGAAAGAAAAAATGTTGCTTTGGTGAATGGTTTTTACAATTTTGACGTTTTACTTGTCATGACTTGTTGCAGCCTTATCGAATGGTGAAGGATCTCCGGACAAGCTATGAGGTTTCAAATCCTGATGCAGTTCTTGATGGCGACCTAGATGGATTCATCTTCAGCTTTTTGTCCGCTTCGTTAGACAAAGACGAAGAGTGATACCATGAAGACTGCTTGCGTACTTGTGCCTGGCTTGAGGACTAGTCTATGTACAGTCAGATCTATAGGATTCACTTGCAATTACAGGGAAGTTGAGCCACAACAAAATGCATGGTCGGTCGGGCAATTTATGACATTGGCACTAATAATTTGGTCCTGCCGATATTCTTTTGCCAGTAGAATACTGGGACACGGAAAAGTAAATGTAGGAATTTTAGGCCTTGGTTTTGTATAGATTAATGTTTGCTATGTTGCATGAAGTAAATGTGGGAGAGTTATATTTGATAATAAATCTGACATCAAAGGTATTGTAATTTTTCGGATCAGGACTATGGGATACAAGAAAATTGGGGCAAATTCTATCATACACCCAGGTGTGAACCTTGCTCCGTACACCATCCTTTGTAAGTTGATAATTAAATAGTGCGTATGGTGCAAGGTACACCCGTGTGTACCATGGAGATACTCGAGAATAGTTGTTGATCGTTGACTGCTTTTTCCATCTCTTTTTTCCTATTAATCTTATAAGCGCTTTTACTTCTGAAGTTATGGAGTCTCAGCCAGTTCGTATCTACGATACGAAGTGAAAAACAAAATGGCCTTGAAAGCGAGGCTTATTGATTTTGCAAACGAATGTACACAGCCTAAGGATAAACATTCGCAAAACCCATTAACATTCAAGTAATTAACCAGCAGGAAAGTTCTATCTTTGAATTCAAGGTCTGATAATTCAAACCTACTTACTTATAAACTAGCTAGATTCTCTACCTTGTCAATAGAGAGCAGCAATTTTCTTAACGTGGAAGCTCCCATGGATATTAATTAGCTTATCTACGCTTGTGAGTTGTGACTAGTCAAGTATCGATTTTATTGCAGCTGCGGCCTGCTGTCATGAAAAGTGATCTGGTCTGAATGGATAATCTTGACTTGGATTTGTTCTGAACGAAGAATAATCTTGGCTTGGATTAGCCTCTGGCCATGATTGGTGATGATTCATGTACGGAAGACCTTCTGCTGAGTAGCCAAAGTTTGTTCGAGGCGCAATCTCCTGGGGGAGGCGCATATCATGCTGTGGCGGGTATACTTGTGTGTTCAATGCTGGTTGACATTGCGCAGACGCCATCCAACCGTCTTCAACGGGAGTCTGAAACCTGGCTGGCTGTGGCTGGTGGAGCGTGTTTCGATTTTCCGCTATCGACGGCACAGCCTGAAATTGATTATTGTGGAAGAAAGGAGGCGGATGACCAGCATACCTCATGGTGAAGTTTTGATTGGGTTCATAGACTTGCATGTGACAGTTTCGTACCTCACCAAACTGACCTGGGAAATTCATCACTGGATGATTCCAACCGATGGAAAAGAAGTTAACAGTTAACACCTCTTGACATTGTATGAGATTGAGTATGAGATGGCTAGCTAATAAGTCAATACTTACCTGAACTAGGTGAGATAGTACCGTCCATGTTCGCATATTGAGCTGCAACATTTGATGGAATTTGACAATGGACAGTGTCGAGGGGATTATTTTCGAAGGAAATCAAGTTCTCTGAGTAGTTCTTATTGAAATATGGGGATGCTTTATCTGGAAAAGGTAAAGAGTCCAAGTCTACAAGTCCAGCGACTTTTATAATTCTGTCATAGTGCTTCATCAGACCACCCGCAGCAAATTTTAACGTATGTCTCCTATGTGTAACAAAGCAGAAATGCATTAGTACAAGTAATTTAATTATCATAGCATAGTCAATAATAATTAAGCTTAGTGAAATGACATATATATTTTGATTTTAGTTGACTTACCTTACCCGAGAAGCTGCTTGACGATGGGTAAAATCATCACATGAAGCCCAGTTTGTATGTTTCCTAGGCGTAGGATTTTTTTCACGCCCGAAAGTAGGGGGTTCCTTCAGCTGCATAAGAATTAATAAGTATGAAAACCGTTTTCATGAATTATTATTTACTTGCAAAGATTAAAGAATGTACTCTCTTCCATCAAAACAAAAGAATGTACTCTCTACACTAGTGATAGCCTTAAGATTAAAATTGAAACACCGGAATTCGATTGAAGCTTTATGATATATTGCACTATGAGGAGCATTCCAACCATTTCAATGAATAAATATAAGAGTATAAATATATGAAGTAAGAACAAAAAAGTTCGCTATTTTATATATCATTGGTTGGAGTAACTACATCAATCATTCAACCAACATAATCTTAATTGATAAATTGTTGTTACGTTTTTTTTAGGTGAATTATATGAAATTATTTCACTCGTTTACATACACACTAAAGTGTGTACTCCTTTTTCACCAAAAAAAAAAGTGTGTACTCCTTTAATGTGTGTAATAATATATGTATGCGAAGCTTATAATCTAGTTGTCAAAGCTAGTATAAGAGGGCTTCCTCCTTGTAGTTGTTAGTGTAAGTGTAGGTTACCAAGTACACTAGTTTACCCATTGTAAAATAAATAAATAAATTATAAAGAGTGAACAAAGACTTGTTTATGCCGTGTATGGTGTATATAAGAAACTTACCATGATATCCAGAATATCATAATCTTGCTCCTGTTTCTGTTGTTCATTTTTCTGTTGTTCATTTCCTGCGAATTTAGCTCGTATGTTCATAATTTTTTTCCATTCAAACTCGATTTTGGTCTTCAGACAGCCTTGTAAGATTTCCCACACAAACTTTTTCTTCTTGAAGTAACACTTGACCACAATATCATTTTCGTGTTTTGCCACTTTCTGCATAGTCAAACCATAGAACAATCATCACAAAGTGGACGTAAAAGTTAATGTCAAATTATTAGAAAGAAAGACAAAAGAAAACAGTATTACAGTCATCCATATATATAGTGACCAGACTAAAATAAATGACCTTCCAAGAGCCAATTTCAAGAGACTGAGCAGGGAAGTTAAGAGCCTTCATCATATCAGCAGAAGTAATGTCTTCATTTTCCGGGAGAGGGTCCTTCCACTCTCCATCATTGGGGTTCATCAATTGTTCCACTAAGTTTACAAACGATGGCGTTCTCGTCAGTTTCAGACCCAGTTTTCCTTCACTGCGCTTGGCTTTATCTTTGTCAAGTACCTGTGATAGTAAAGCATATGATATCAGTTGTAACTATATATACTTGTCTCTTATTATCTTATATTGAGTATGCAATATGCTTCACGATCTAACAAACATCGGATAATACTAGAAAAGGTATAAAGATGGATAGATGACATATAGTAAGTCAAAACTAAGGATCTTCTTTGCATATATTGCTCAGAAAAAGGTGTTGCATGTGCTGATGTGCATGAAAACCACATCATATTAGCATATTATCTTCGGTAGATAATCTAGATATACACTAGCTAATATCATCCTTGAATATCTCATTATCTGCCTAATATCTAGTCTTTTTTCACTATGAATTCTGAGTTGATCTTGGAACACAAAATATGGAAGTTATCCACAAAATTTACTTCACGTTACTTAAAACTGTAATAAGGATTAGAACTTGAGTTTTAAGGTCTTGAGGTTTTTTTCTTCTTCTTTAAACACCCTTCAGAAAAGCCAAAATGAATTTACATTGATTAGTTGCTAGATTTCACTTAAAAACTTTATTTGACCATGAACTACATACATCATGAACTAATGATAAAAGCAATAAGCCAATAAAAGATGAATGTATGAAAAAGACCTAAATGAAATGCTACTTGTGGTCCACAAAAGGAAATGAACTGCATGACATGTAAACCCTAAAAACTGTTAAACCTACAAGAGAATTATTCGCACATATTTTCAAGAATATTTTTTTTACTAAGAAATTAAAGAGCACGTATCTTACTCTAATCAAGATATCAAGAGAGTAACTACTGTTTATTATGAGTGTGAACTGAAAATGAACTGAAAAAATGAATTTAACTTAAAAATGTTGAAATGAAATGAAAAAACTCAATTTAGTTAAAACTATAATTGAAACTGAATTTAACAAAATTGAAAGATAGTGGATTAAACTGAACCGAAAAAAACTAAACTGTAACACTATCGACAAACAAAACACAACCTAACTTGCAATTATTTTCCAATATGTTAGTATTTCACACTAGTCATCATAATCATAACTTCCTTCTTGACCTTTACGAGGATTATTTCACACTTGAATTCAACATGAATAATGTCAGCAGAAACTAAAAGTAAATGAAAACCCCCACTTTTGCAAAGCAAACCGAAGTTAGTTAGGAATGACTTAAAGAACACAACCGAAAGAAAAAAGAGAAAGAAAAAGAAAACAATGGAAATTCAACCAAGAATCAAGAAGAACGTCGAACAAGAAGAGAAGGAGGAGAAAGAGAGGAATTCGCCATCGACGAAATACCCGAAAATCCTGCTGGTAATGAGAATGATGAGAGCTCTCAGCAGGTTCATCCATAAAAGAAGTAGCATGCTGAGAATTGTACAAATAACCACCATTAAAGCTCGAGCTTTCGCCGTGCTCAGTGAAACTCACACCACCACCATTGTTGAAATCCACTTCATTCCCGAAAAACCCATAAGCATTGTCATAAGAGGAATCCATTCTCTCACTTGTCTAAGAAAAAAAGTCTCTCTTTACTCTCTGTTTTTCTTTTCTTTTGCTCTAATGAGATGAGATGATAACTCTGTTTTTCACTTGTTTTGTGTTTACTCAAACCTAAAAGGATATTCTAATTTGAATCCCTTAATGTCCTTAAATACCGGGGGTTTCGAATTATTTGTTTTTTTCTTTATTTTTTATTATTGGGCGCCCGGGAAAATTGAAGTGGGAAAAAGAAAAGAAAATAGAGGTGAGTGTTTTTAGGAGGTGAGAAAAACAGGGGAAAGAAGGAAGTGTTTAACGGATTTTATCCAACATAGGACTGTTATTATAGGTGGGTCCCGTTAACTGTATAAGAACTTCAATACTGTATTATTTTTGAATCCAAAACTTTATTGTTATTTTAAAGTTGTGTGGCCTCGTACAGTCATACTTATCAATTGCTTCTATCCTCCGTATAGCGGCGAGCCGGCGCTGTTAAACTCCTTTTGGATTCCTTTGTTCTCAATTCTCATTAGGCAAAAATAAAAAGAGTTGAATACATTTGGAACTTTTTTTTAGTATTGAGGAGTATAAAAGAAGTTTTAGCAGAAGTCAGAATTGTACATGATACAACCGGATGGGGACTTGGGGAGTATGATACAACGGGGTGTATTTTTTTTTTGCCTCCAAATCAATATTTACTTATATAAAATACAAATAGGATGTGTGATGCTAGATACACGTGGATGTACGATACAAATTATTACTGTGTAAGATTTAATTCTCATTATTCTACACCGCTAGACCCTGATCGAATCTAGTGTGATTATTGTTATACACTCCCTATGTGTAATGACTTACTACAAATTAGGTAGTTTCTCCACTCAAAATATGATAAGTAAATATAATACAACAAAAGAGCTAACACCTCGTTGTTTTTAAAAAAAATTGGGTAAAAATAAGTACAGTTTAATTCAATTATACTCGTAAATTTGTAAGCGTAAAAGCTTGAATAGCAATATTGACTTGTTATTAATGGTATCAGGTATGGCATAAAAAAAATCTGGTTTAAGACCAAAAAAGAGAGCGTATTTTGATAAGTTTGTGATATAGCAATTTGCTATTATTATTAACGATTATATCATCATGGTAATAATAATAATAATAATAGATTAAAGTCAAAAGAAAAAATATAAATTAAATTAAACTAAACTTTTTTTAGAAAAAAATGAACCAACATGTCTTAATTGAATTTTGAAAGAAACTAAGGTTGTGGTTTGGTAGTATTACATCTCGGTTTTTCAGCTTAGTTCAATATTTTTTAGTTCAGTTTTAGTTATATTTTTAAAGACATTCTTTTTCTTCAATTTGGGTTTTTCGATTTAGTTTAGTTTCATTTCTAACTCTTATTTACAAATAAAACAAACCCAAAATTAATATAGTATATAGATTGGGATACTAGTGAAGTGAAATTTACTAAACTATAAAGTTACATGAGATAAATAAACTCAAACAAAGACATGTACATAGTAGGCTCTGTTTGTCAAGTCCAGCGTTATTAGTAGGAGGCTAGGAGCTACTCAAAGTGGAGCTCAAGCTGTTTAGGACTATCACAATTACAACTCAGTTTAAGCTCTAAAATGAAACGTTGTATTCAACATCATTTAAAATAAATGCTTTTGGTGAGAGTAGAGGTTAGTTTAGGTGATGAAAATTGTCACCAAATTAAATAGAGATTTTCCTAAAAAGAGATTGCTCTTATATATGCCCTAATACCTAAAGAGGCAGTCAATACCGCTGAAACCAATATCTCATTTCAATTTAAAACTAAACAAAAGGAATTACATACACTTAGTATATGTATATCAGTATATAGTGTAT
>ONZK01001208.1:13091-24453 GCA_900322385.1 Pharnaceum exiguum | reverse complement strand
GACAAGTGCAAGGCAAGTGAGATTCTTAAGGATATTTTTAGAAGTTCATCACTTTTAGTATTAATTGATAATTTGACTAGCATAATAGGCAATTCAATACATAAAAAATTATAATAGGTAGTTCAATATAAAACATAAGTCTTAATTCATATATCATCATCAGCGAAAGTATGCCTTAGTAATTTCCACTGTTCTAAAAAGAATCCACAGCTCTAAAACCAGTTCGGATATGACATGATCAAGAAGCTGTATAAATCTCAACCCTCTACGGACTGCACATATTGACACACCCACAAGGCCACAAAAGTACTGATTTGGAGGGCTTTCGTAACTGAAAACTCGCTTTTACTCATTTGAAGTGCTTAAAGAAAGAAACACAACACGCAAGAAAGGGAGACAAAGTCAGCTGCAGAAAAGAAAACTCTATCAGAATATGGAAAGAAGACTCGAAACCATGTCAGGTCAGGACAAGAAAACCCTCAAAAAATACTTTGGTTTATATGCACGCAGCACGCTATATGACTACTTCCCAGTTAATTGGTCTCCAAGCGTGAAGCAATCACAAGATAGACAAATACATTTCCTCCCACTTTGTCAATTCGCAACTAACAGCAATTTCAGATAGTTAGCAGCGTTATTTTGTTATTACATGACACTTCTCAGTGTCATCGCACCTAGGCAAGGTTGTGTAACATTACCTCAGCCAAAACAAACGCATCATAAAAAGCAAAACGTAGACCAGAGTTTACTCTAACGTACCTACCACACAAAGTTATACATGCAGAGATCTCAACAGTTTCAAATTCGCTCCCAACGTCCCCTCCTTTCTACCAGGAAATTTTGAATGTATGCATACATATAGCTGCCACAAAAACCTCATTCAAAATCAACCATAAAACACATTAGGATGCCCCAAATGATAGACAACAGGTCCAAAACTAAGAATTAAAAATCAGGAACAATAAGCCAGAGTGACAATCAAAAATTAGAACAACAAATACTCCCTACTCAATCGGGAAATTTGACCGAATTATTTCCTTGTCTGGAATGCCAATATTTTCGGCAGATAATAAGCCGAGAAATAGGGATCTTGTGTACGAATCAACTGAAAAGCCTTTCCCTCTCATAATGGAAAGAAGTTCCAAAGCGTTTTTTATGTCATGCATACATATCAATCCTCTAATAATTATATTAAAAGTGGTAAAATCTGGAGCACATCCATCAATCTCCATTCTCTTCAACAGTTCATTGGCTTCATGGAGCAATCCTTCTTTGCAGTATGTTTTCATCAAAGTGTTATATGTAACAATGTCTGGGCGCAAGCCCTTGGCTGGAAGACCATAGAATACATCCAGAGCATCTTGAAGCTTTCCAGCCTCGTACAGGCCGTTAATTATAATATTATAGATGTCAATATTAGCAGCAACTCCATTTAGGCGCATGTCAGCCAAAACTTTGGCTGCCTCATCAAGTTGCTTTGTTTTATATAGTCCATCAAGCAAAGCAGCGTAGGAGATGACATCTGGCTTTGGTCCGTGTACTTGCATTTCGTCAAACACCTTACGTGCAACTGGGAGCCTACCATCCTTGCACAAGCCACCAATTAGAGTGTTATAAGTAATGACATCAGGAGAAAGACTTTTAGCAGATATTCCGTGGAATACGTTGAGAGCTTTATCTAAGTCTTTAGCCCTGCAGTACCCACTTATGAGTGTGTTATAAGTCACAATATTAGGTTTGCAACCATTTTCCTCCATAATACTTATCAAATATTCAGCTTTGCCTATTTGGCCACACAAACAATACCCATCTAGGAGAGCATTGTAAGTAATGAGATTCGGTGTCTCCCCTCTCTCGACCATGTTTTCAAGTACATCTTCTGCTTCCTCCACTCTCCCATCTTTACATAGCACGTCAATGAACGTGGTAAAGGTCTCGACATTGGGAGAGAGGCCACTCTCTAACATGTCAGTCAACATCTGTATGGCTTCTACCGAAACGCATAACCTTGCCATCCCTGCTATTAGAGAGTTATAAGTGATGACATCAGGTACAATTCCCTTGCCTTTCATCTCGGAGAAGAGTTCCAAAGCTTGATTCACAGCCTTGTCTTTACACATATTATCGATGATGGTATTATATATGACAACATTGGGCTGACAAGACTGAGACTCCATAATCTTAAGCAAGCTACGAGCACCCGCATAGTCCCCATACTTGCAGAGCCCTTTAACTATAATTCCATAAACAACAACGTCAGGCTGCAAGCCGAGCTTTCCAATTTTCTGCAACAAATCAACCGCTTGAGAAAGCTTGTCATTGTAAACAAGGCCGTCCATCAGAGTATTCAAGTTTATACGGTCGGGTTGGTAGCCAAACTTGATGAGCTTCCCTAATAGAGAGAAGCCGAAATCGACACGGCCCAATTTGCAGTAGCAATTGGCCATTATGCCAAGAGAATACTCATTGGGCCGGACACCGGACAGCTCAAGGTCCATCATGAGAGACACTACAATGGAATGAGGTTTGTGGGGTTTTCTCATTTTGGTCATTGCAGTGAACAGCTTACAGAAATCAATCAACGAAGGGAGAGGCCGCAAAGAGGTCATTTGGAGGTAAAGAGATATCGGACGGTCCATGTTAGTGAAACCAGACTTACACTCTTGTCCCACAGAATTCAGAAAAGATTTACGATTTTGGCGGTCAATAGTTGTTGCATTAACAAAAGTGGAGTTACTTGAGCAACTTAATGATGTGAAATGACAAGGAAAAGGAAAAGGAAAAAAAAGAGGCGAAGGAGAAATGTTATTCTTACCAAAGCCAGGAAAGGAAAAGGAAAGTGAAGAAGAGTAATGAGGTGCAAATGTTACCCTCCGACTCCAAACTCTCTCCTTAGCAGCAACACTTGATGATGATGGTGTTGTAGCCAAGTGGGTACACGGACATGCAAGTCCCAGCGACATTATTTCGTTTGTAGAGGAAGAAGTATGCAGAACTGCAGATAGAATGCGAGAGGTTTTTGTGTGGACAGAATGACAGATAATGATAAAGATTGCTTATCGCGGTCCAATTTTCCACATAGTCTAAATTTACGATTTTGGGTACTTGACCTATACCATAATACCAATTTGGGGTCTAAAGTATTCAATATGTCAAACAGGGTACGTGTACTTTTGAACGTTGTACCAAAATGAGACCCCAATTATTTTTCTGTCGCAGAAACTGTCCAAGTTAGGGTAATTTGAGTAATTTTGCACGTAGGATTTGTTTGCATCATTGAGGTGAAGATGAACTCCGAGGGAAAGACAAAGAGAGAAGAGAGTGGAAGAGAGACCGTGTTTTTAAGTGAGATTAGGTTTTATTATGATAACAGTATATTTTATTGAGGAAAATATATTTTCCCTTTTGTTTCCTTGTTTTAGTGGGCTATGTAATAATGCTAACAAATCCTGCCTCAAAATTATTCAAATGACCCAAACTTGGTTAGTTTATGTGACGGAAAACTACTCGGGGTCCCAATTTGATACAACGTTCAAAAGTACAGGTACCCTGTTTGACATATTAAATACTTTGGACCCTAGTTTGGGTATTATGGTAATTGGTATAGGTCGGGTATCTAAAATGGTAAATTTCCTTTTTTGTATGAGTCGTGAGGAAGTGAACAGTGAAGAGTGAAGATAAGATACTTTGACTACTGTAGTATTGGGTAATCCATTACCCCGGCATAAATTCACCCGACCCGAAACTAACCTGTTAACTGACCCGAAAAAGTTGGTTTACGAACACGAAAAACTCGACATGTACCCGAAACTGACCGACCCCGAAAAACTTTGTAAAATTTGGGTTTGACCCAACACGATAGTAACAACCCGTTTATCTAATAAAATATTCATAAATATACATTTTGTAATTTCCATTTATTAAAAACATAATAATATATTAATATTTTTTATAGATTTTTTCAAATTTTATTACACAAAACAAAATGTGCAAACCCGTTGAATCAAACCTGATCCGATCGAAAACCAACCCGTAAATTACAAACCCGAAATGGTCGAATCCAAAACAAACGAACCCCAAACCTGACCGATCGACCCGATTGTCTGGTCTAATTTAACCATATTACTTTGTCATATCGGGTCAATAGTCATTAATAGACCGAGTCAACGACCCGTTTGTCCAACCAGTCCAACCATACTGGTTAAACTCAACCCGAACACCGAAATTAACAGAACCCAAAAACTCGATAAAATCAAGGCCAAACTTGACTCGACTGAAAACGACTCGATAGTGGATGATAGAGCCATAGAGGGGCTCGGTAACTGAAATGTAGGCGAGAAGGGGTCGAGAACACTTCTCACCTTTAAATTACTGATGTCAGCTAAGTGACATCTTTAAATTTGTACTCCGTAGCAATCAGGGTAGTTGAAGAAATACTCTTGTCTTACAAAGCAAGCTAAATCTTGTCGACGATGAAGGAAGTACTGCAATTGTTTGTAAATCAGCTTTCCAGAGTACACAAATCTATGTTCCACAAAAAGTTAGGAAAACATCCTAAAATTGCAAGGCAGCATTAGCTTGTACTGACAAGCTATGCAGATTCCTCATGTACAGATAAGTAACTGAATCTACACGTCTGATTGAAAGACTTGCCCAACCGCATTAGTGACGGCATTCCCAGGTAGGAAATATTTTGTCAAATCTCATCGTAAAAGTCGGTTCTTCAGCTGTTCGGCATAAAACTTCAAGATGACTGATAAACTACAGAAAATGGCAGGACGTGCAAAACATCCAAGAACCTCATGTCCCTTTAAGTGATTGTTGATTGGCATGCGATTGTAATTTACGATATCATGAGGCGTTCAAAGGTACTGCCCCTGACAACCAAGTTGCAGCAAACTTGAAAAAGAAATGCGGAGCAGCTTTTTGTTCGAAACCTTTTTTGTTCGAATCCAGACCTAACTCTCTCATGTGATCAAGATGAAGTTTGACGACACAATCACAAAAACCGGCTAGCTTGCATCGCTTTCACCCCTCTTACGACCTACAGCAATAGTGTATGTATACCAGCACTAATTTGTGAATTGAAGTCCGCAGAGTAAAAATGTCTGTATCGTGGTATGGTATACCCTGATTGAAGAAGAAATGGACATCAAAAAATCAGTTTAAAATACCAGTAGTGGTTGACTGCAAACATGTATTACAACTTGCCAATGCCTAAAGTTTGCTTTATAGATTAGTATGTATTCAGTAAGCTGATACACATGGAACAAGGAGAGGACTAGAGAGACTGAAAGAAGAATACAGTAAGCTTACGTTACACTTTCGCAAGCAGTCAACTCCAAAAGCCAGAGATAAATGTAGAGAATAACACAGCCAAGACAACTGACAAACGTCTACTGCTGAAGCTGTTGAACTTGTTATGCCTCTAGCACGGTCTGAGGAATTCAATAGTTAGAAACGGTTACGAAATAACAAAAAAAAAGTCACTGTAAAGTGTTAATCAAATCCAGACAACATTGCAATTTACAAATATAGCTATAGACATATGACTTGCATCCCAGATAGTAGTCAAACTGCTGGTGCTTCAGTGATCACAAGAACAGATCAATTGTTAGTGGACATCACATATTTTATTTTATGAGATTTACTTTTGTGAAGGCTAACAGAAATCAATTAATCTAATAAATGAAAATGAGGGGGAAAAGAAAAGAATGTTGAAACTTGCAACTTGTTACAATGATTGTTACCTCATCAAGTAAATCAAAAAGTTCAGTCATAGAAATCTTCTATATTAAAAGACTGTTTAATTAACAATGAAATATGAAAATTACAGGATGACAAGATCAAAAGACTGTTTAATTAACAATGAAATATGAAAATTACAGGATGACAAGATCAGGATAATTGGTGGACAAAGCAAAATAAATGACACTTCATGTAGTTAGGTTTGACTTGGGAGATAACGAGGGTGTTTGGCCTAAATTATGTATAAAAGTGCTTCTCCTTAGTCTTTTTCATCTCATTCTCCTTCCACTTTCTCCATTTCCTTCACAAATCAACTACCTAAAAGCTAAAAAGGACTCTCACCATGGCCAAAAGTAAAAGCCCCAATTTGATGTTTTTGATTTCGATCATTTTGGAGAGAGTAATTTACACTTCATTTTGAAGATAGATGGAGGTGGTGGAGGGAGAATGGGAGCAAATTCACAAAGGAAAAGCACTTTTAATGTAAATCTTGGCCAAACACCCTCAACGTATGCAGAGGTGATAATTAGATTAGGAGAAACAAAACACAAAAAGAAGACAAGAAACACCACCCAAATAGCATAGGTTTTACCATATTTCTCTGTCAGGATTTTGCTGGATGAGAGGCCAATACTCCCCAGTCGTCTCCTTGCACTTCCCAACTATTGCATTCCCAGAAAATCGAATTTTAAGGCATTGTAGAGCAGTGAGGTTGAGTATTGATTTTGGGAGGAAAGTCAATTTAGGGCAAAACAAAATTTCAAGCCTCTGAAGGTGAGTGAGATTTCCAATCCATTCTGGTATTGCATTCAGATTATCAAACGAATCAATCTTCAACTCCTGTAAGATTGTAAGGAACTGGAGGCCGGAAGGACGTGACTGCAACTTAGGGTCACCTAGTCGTAAAACACGGAGGCTCTTGCAGTTCTTGGACAGATACTGCCAACCTGTGAGACTCTTGACGCTGTCTTCCTCCTCCCATAGATCCAGGGCTTCCAAATTTCCAATTTCAAGCTGCTGGAGAGAGGTTAAGAATTCTAAACCTCGAAGATTGCTCAATAGAGGGCAATTCGTAATATGAAGCTTCTGGAGATGAATGAGATTGCCAATCCATTTTGGATGAGCCTTGAAATGATATAGATCCCCAATTTTCATCTCCTGTAATGTTGTAAGGCACTGGATTCCCGAAGGAAATGAGCCCCACATCGAGGGACCACTCAATCTCAAAACACGGAGGCTCTTGCAGTTGTTGGAGAGAAGATTTGCAAAACATGAAGTGAGAGTCGTGCTACTGTCTTCCAACTCCTCCCATATATCTAGAGCTTTGCAATTTTTAATTTCAAACTCCTGGAGACTGGTTCGGGATTCCAAACCTTTAAAATTGCATAATTCCGGGCAATTTTGGATCTTCAATCCATTAATGGATTTACTCACATGCTCAACAACCGAGAGAGATGTTACATTACTGAAAATGTTAATATCAAAAGATTCTGGAGTAGCTATTAAGCTACAACGTGATAAATCTGAACAATCGGTTGATGATGACAGAAGTATTGGGCTTGCAATTGTGTTCAATAATTGCATCCCTAAACACTGCTGAACATTAAATAATTTGACATGCTGAAGAACATCGGGTAGAAATGGAGGTATGGTGGTCAGGCAAGGACAATCATAGATTTCAAGGACAGAGACACAGCGAAAAGATGGCAAAGTGAATGCATGTTGGACCTCTCCTGTCGTATTTATTGAGAGGTCTCTACTTGGGCTTGAATTTGAGTTTGAGAACCTGAACCATCCTTTCAAATTTCCCAAGTGGAGTATCTCGATTTCTCCAGTGAAGGAAAGAATGATAACGGTGGAGTTGATGACATTGATAATGGATACTCTTCTATGTACTCCAGATCATATAGATAACTAAGAGAGAGAACTTTGAGATGAGGAAGTAGGCTGAATGAAGAAAGAATTTTGGTATTAGCACTACCGATAATATCAAGCTGAATGAGATTGTTAAATAAAGGAGGGATGGTCACTGTCATGCTCCCGTCCCTCCCCCATCCCGGGAATCTCTCCCCTAAATATTGACAAATTCCCAGTTTTTCAAGATTTTGTATCTTCAGACGCTGCAAGTACATCATCCCAAACTGCGCTTCCAGTTGGTCGTCGCATAGAAATCTTATATTTAGGTCAATTACCTTCATATGTGTCTCTATGGTGTCGTTGAGGTTTGAATCCAGTTCTTCGGCCTCCCTTCGCACGGGCTTTCTGTTATCTCCCCACCAGCTATATCTAACTTCTAGCGATTTGCTATGAAATTTTAGGCCCATCAGAGCATCCAGACCACTTCTTCTAATACTGTTCCCTAGCCCATTTTTAGGCTTATTCACTACAAAACAGCCTTCAAATGTTTGGAGAAATGTTAACTGCCAAAACCAGGAGGCATATAACTCAAGCTGCCACACCTTGAAAGATTAAGATGCCTGAGGTTAATCAATCTACTAAATCTTTTTGGAAGTTCTCTCAATTATTATAACGGAGGCAAGCAAATATGAAAATAACAAAAGAGAAGACACAGAGATTTAAAGTGGTTCACCGTCGGCTACGTCCACTATCAGATGGGAGACAGATTTTATTTAGGTTTTCTGAGGCTTGTACAGAATACAACAGAATGGGGTATATATAGTACCCTAAAGAAAAAACCTAATGGGCCGACTTATAAAATAGGCCCAAAACAGCGAATCAGATTAGGAAACGTACCCCTAGATAGAAGATGACAAGGCATTAATCCTACATCAATGATAAGCAATCAGAGAGATTCAAAGTTCGTAGATTCATTAACCTTGCCACCGACTCTGGAAGGTATTCCATCTTTTCATTTTCGGACAAGTCCAAGTACCTCGAGTGTATAAGCTCACCTACGGAGTCAGGAACATGTAGTATACCCAATCCACGCAAGTGCATTACACGCAAAGTTGCAAAATTCAAGCAAACCAATTCAACACATTCAGCTGGAATATTCATAGTTTTGGATACGAAAGTCGAAAATTGACCGAACTTGTCTCGCAGCACCAAATTTTAATGAATTGGGTGAAACAAGATTAAAGGCAACATGGCGCAAATCTCTATGAAGCTGCATATTCTCACATTCACTCATCACATTAACCTCCTCTCTAGCAACATGCACCACCAAGTCATGCATGATATCATGCATTTTATGACATGAGCCATACTTGCCTTGCTCTTCTACCACAAAAAAGGACCTATTCAACATTTCATTAAAGTATCTATAACCAACATCCTCCAAACTCTCATGATCCGCAATATGTGGACAAATCCTTGAGCAACCCACATACGGATCAGTAAGTCCTTATCAAATTCATGATCCTTAGGGAATACTGCACAATAAGCAAAGCATCTCTTTAAGTGTGGAGATAGGTGGTGATAACTAACTCTAAGAACTTTGAGAACAATACTGTTCTCTCCATCATCTAACCTCATGAGTTGAGGCATAGCATTCTTCACAGCTTCCCATTCCCTCAAACTATCCTTTAAGTTCAACACGGAGCCTACAGAACGTAAAACAAGAGGAAGCTTTGGACACATTGAATATCTGTCTCCCAACAACAGTCCGTTCATCATCATGATCAACACGCACACGCCTGAAAGCAAACTTATTGAACGACCTTTCAGCTTCCATAGTGTCTACTTCCCCTAAAGTGTGCAACCTAGAGTTAATAACACCCATAGCTTTTGCAACTTGTTTGGAGCGCATAGTAGCAACAATCTTACTTTCTCTTTTCCCTTCCCAAATATCCAAATAGGTCAAACCATTGTTTAAAATCATCATCCCAAACATCATCTAAAACAAGTAGATGCTTTTTACCCACTAACAATTCTCCAATTGAAGATCTTATTTTGTTGATACTAATAACTTCGTGGTATTTCTCATTTAGTATAGACCTAATAAAGTTGGCCTCAACTTCCGGTTTCTCATCTGGTTTAACTTTGCAAGACTCGAATAAGGATTTCAATATCTTGCCTTCTATAACCTTTCTATCATTAGTCTCATGGTAAACACATGCCCAAGCTTTCACCTCAAAACTTTCAATGACAACATTGTCAGCATTATAAACCGATTGAGCAAGAGTCGTTTTGCCTAAGCCTCCAACCCCAACTATTTGCAATCACGTCGGGAATATCACTACTTTCCTTTACCCCACAAAGCATATTCAAAATCTTTTGTTTATCACTTCTCTACCGACAATGTCTACCTCCACAACATGAGGACTAGTTTCATCCCGGCCACCCAGTTTAAGACCACTATGATATGGATGCCTTTATTGGATAGTCTAGAAGATCACGGAGGAGAGGAAGATGACAGCAAGAATAAAGTAGATGTGTTTCTTTTATTGTTTCCTTAGTTTCCTAGATCTTTATTTCATTAGGATCTCAGAATAATCTTTAATTAGTTAGGTATCTTTTATTGAAGATTTTACTCGGTTAGTAAAGATCCTTTCCAGGATTTCCTCTGTCACCATTAGCCTATATAAGGCTATTATGAATGAAATAAAAAAAGTCAAGCAATTACTTCAAACAAAATAGTGAGTCAAGGACTCCAAGGGGGCTCTGTCAAGGACGAGTCTGCCTTCCCAACAATCCAAAAACACATTCTCTAGGGTATAAAACCCATGACTAGATCCTTCCCTAATCAGGTTCATAACACACTAGCAGGCTGGTCATTTCTAAAATTGAATTGTTTCATGTCAGCAGTAACTTTGTCAAGTTTCTGCCTAATGGAACGAATATTTCCGGCCACATTCCAGCTCAACCACACTGGGTTCGATGCAGAGAATAAGCCACGTACCTTACTCAGCAGCTCCTGGACTGGTCGCGAGCAAGTACCTCATCAAACAAATCATCCGCCTCGTAAAGAACTCTCCTGAGCCTCTGGAGGCACAGTTTGACAGCATGATTGCTGTCCTGTTGCTCCTCCGCATCACGGAGTACAGCTTCAATCATCTCCATGGTCTCCTCAAGGTCTTCCAAGTCACCTCTTGCACTCCAACAGGCGATGGCTTCTTTGAGAGCCAAGTCACCTAGTTTACCTAGTTTCGGCAAGACGGACTTGGCCGCACTAATCAGAGCAGCTTCAGCCATTGATGGTATGTTGCTAAACATAATTCACTCAAATGAAACTCTCAAGAATTAATGTGTTTATGTGAGTAAAATAACTACAAAAAGAGAGTACTAGTTTTTGTGTGCAAATTCAGCTCTTCGAATTTTTGTGCTGATACTTTGGCTGCTCATTGACCAAGTAAGCTAAAAAAACATTAAATATGAATAGTACTGGGTCAGCTTTCCCTTTCATAATAACCAGAATGTCAACTAAGCTAGCTGCCCATTTTAGAATATTACTGGACGGCAGATGACCATTCAGTTAATGCTTAATATAATTGGAAATATATACCAGCTTCATAGACAAAATAATGAGAACGATTGCAATAGACCAATAGTCAAGTGATATTTAAATATTTTGTTGAGCTTTACAATGAGTATATGTTTGTGTAAAAAGAAAAAGGGGGGAAAGGGGAGTTGGGAGGGGGGGGGGGGATCAAAT
>ONZK01001206.1:90509-110233 GCA_900322385.1 Pharnaceum exiguum | reverse complement strand
TGTTCACACATACCGGACAAAAAGAATATTATCAACACTTGATGATATCACCAAATAAATAGTTAAGTCGGCTTGATTGATCTCTTTCCTTCCATCGCATCTTTTTTCCTTCGACAATTGGCACAAAGAAAAGGACCTTCCCATGGCTTTGACGAGGGGGAGAAAAATGGCCCTGAGTTAACAGATAGACCTTCGTTCGCTGGATGATCTACTTGGCAGATGGCACATCTGAACAGTCCAGAATCAGGATTCGTGGGGTAGTCCTTACCCAATCTGCAAATTCACAAAAGAAAACAGAGAAATAAGGACTAAACTTAATCAAATACAGCTTACTTAGATTGGCATTTTCATCTAGTCATTCAATTAATCATGTTAAATCACCGAGAATTAATCATACAAAAATCTACAGTCACTTGCAAGTTACAACTAAAGCTTTCCCTATTTTATGCTCAAAATAAATAACTGGCACAATCACAAAATCATTTCAGTGCCCCATCCAAGCACAAATCTACCATGATTAAACAAATAACCTAGGAAGACCACTCAGTCTTGTCTTCACATGCATGAACTAGGAACATAATAGTTTATACAAATTACACCTAACGATTTGACTAAAATGTAGAATCATTTCCCCTAACTTATCGGTGCATGTGGAAGGTCATTTGTCAGGACATGAAAATTAAGCAAACATTAACATCATGCTTTGTCAAGCCAAAACTAGCATTATTGATACTTCAGCTTACCCAAAACTCCAAAGGTAAGCACTATTATATCAATCAAAATTAAGATTATTCAGCTCCATTTGATACTACTTCCACATCCACCACCAACAATGTAGGTGCATCTTAAATCTTTAACCCAGTCATACAAAGTACCAGAGCAACATTACTGCTGCAGATTAAGGGACTTGTGATAGCATATAGGTGAATTTCAGAGAACAAGCTGCATCTGAGATTCCTAAACTAGTGCAAATGGGGTAAGAATTGCAAAGCATGTCTCAAATTTTCAACCCTAGAGCAAACAACTCCTCTAAGTAAACTACCACAACCTCGGTGCAGAGAGCAGTGGCTTGAGTACAATTTATAAGCAGGAGATATTGAGAAGAACAGCAGGGCAACGAGAGCAGAAAGGTGAAAAGAGGGAGAAATAAGAAACATAATTGATAACAAATGGAGGGACCAACAGCATAACCTCAAACCCAAACAAGCTGGTTATAGATCGCATTAATCACTGTGAACCATGGAAGAATCCATAGGGGATTTTAAGATGCAAAAGGATAGAAGAAGAAAAGAAAAAGGGACAGAGGACACAACAATGAAGGACTTAAAGTCACGGATTACAGAGAAAAGTGTGCAAGATATGTACCTTTCTGCAAGCATGGCAGAACCTTCTTCAAATAACTCCTGAACAGCTCCTACAGCAGAAAGCTTATTCGACGATTTGTTCATCGAATTAGATCGCTTTCCAAATAATGAAATCAGTACATTTTGCTTTTTCTTAGGCGTTGGAGGTAAGACCGGGTGGACAGAGGGTATAATGTCAACAACTAGGCAGGTTGTATCATCCTTAAGACCTCTTGACCTCAACGCTTCCTACAGTGTCAAAACAACACGAAATCAACCATTTTGTCCTTAATGTACATGAACCAGGAATATAGACCGAGCAAGACACACAGCAAGAAGATCACCTTCACAACAAGCTTTGCAGCAAGGTCTGCTGGAAGGCCTCGACAAGCTTTTGCAGCAGCCTCATTTGATAAAGCATCCCAGATACCATCTGATGCGATTATAAGTCTTCCCCCAGCATCAGAGAGCTGAAAAAAACTTACAGTTAAGGAAACATCCAGTAGGTTTTATATCAATAATGTCAGCCATGAAGGACTTAAGCCTTACTTTCACTTGCTTAACATGTGGAACTGGGACAATGAATTCTCCCACATCTGTATCGCCAATTGATCTGGACAGGCACAATCCTCCCGGCCAACACCTCAGAGGACCAACCTATGGAAAGATACAGCAAATCATCACAAATGACATCATTACTATATATGTTGTCCCCACCGGCCAGAATGTAAACACGCGGTTGTACCTCATTTCCTCCAAAGACATTAAGCCTTCCCACTTCACCACCGCTGGCGGTCACACGTTCTCTCTCTTCTACATTCTCCTCCAAGCGATGGTCCACTGTCAACAGAGAAACGACACCACCTTGTGTGTCCAGAATGCATCTGGAATCACCGACAGATGCAACAGTAACAGTCCAACCATCTATCACGACTAAAGTAACTGTCGTCCCAGATGTTTCTCCTGCAAATAATCAAACAAACAGAACAATTAAGTATGCAAAAAAACCCACACACCTTTAATTGAATAAGACCCAAACAAGACAATTGCCAAACCTTTCTGTTGAAACTCAATATCAGTCTTCACAAACCCAGCAACCAGTGCTCGTGGGAGCACCTGAAGCCACTCCTCCCGGCTAGCACCGTCCGGAACCGCACTTAAAACATTGTTTAACAAGTTCTCCCTCGCATATATAGCAGCTGATATTCCATTATGGCCATCGAATATCTAACAACAAAACCCAGTGTTAGCATACATCACAATCGCAACATGACCCTAAAATGCAACTAAAACTACTAAAATCCAACCAAACAGAAAAATTACCGCATAAACCGAGAATGTGGTAGAAGGGTCTCCAGGAATTCTCTGAACGTCAGGCTGTATCAGAGAGTAATCCTCCCCTTTCTTAGCCAAAGCTGCTTGACCGTACCTATTTATCGGTTTCTCAACTTTCTCGGACCTGATTTCACGACCTATCAGCGTTCCTAGCGGAACAAGAGGAGACTTGGGTCGGGTTACTTCAATCTGACTCATTTTAAACTATGTTTCAACATCTCTGAATTCTTCCTTTCATTAACCTAATCACACCCAAAAACAACAACAACATTAAATCCTCAATCAAATTGCCACCCCAAAAAAAAAAACTAAAATTCAATAACTTCACTATCATAAAGGGGGCAAGTAGGCACATGGGATTCACTCACAATCACAAATAACAAAAGCTATCTATATATACAGTGTCACTTTCAAAAATCAACTATTACAACTAATTTGGGTTGTCCCAAAGTAATTGTCACTTTCCCCTTTTATTGTCCATTCTAGTCACTAAAATTTTTCAACTTCCAATTGTACCCTTCATCTTCTAATTACACTCTCCTCCTCAACCTATTCCCAAATTCATCAAAACCTTGCAAAAAACATTTAAATAAAATCAAAAATCCTACTGATTTTATTACTTATTATATAAGATCGAAAATTTGGCAAATAAGGTGAATTTTCGCAGTAATTTTATTAAATTCAATTAATTAGTTTCCACATTTACCAAACAAAAGAAAGCTAACAAACAATTAACCATGAGCTACATTTTAATTAAATAATAATAACAATAATAAACAAATTTAGCATTTTAATGATAATAAAAAAAATTTAAAAAAAGCCCCACAAACGTGAAAGATCGAAAAATCAGAAATAAGGCGCATTTTCGGAGTAATTTTATCAAATTCAACTAATTAGTTTCAACAATTACCAAACAAAAAAGGAAACTAATTTGAATTACAAACACAATTAACCATGAGCTACATTTCAAAAAAAAAAAACATGAGCTACATTTTAGTTAAATAATACTAATAGTAATAATAAATAACAATAATAAAGCTAAATTTTAGCTAGACATTTTTCAAGTTTGACAGCAAAAGACAGCAAAGCAATAAGTCATCATACAACAAAAAAAAAAAGGAGAATAATACGAACAACAATGTGAAAGGGGAAAGAAAGATAAGTAAAAGTATATCTTTTAAATTAAATCGGGAGAAAAAAACAGCTTAGAAAACGAAAATGCAAGAGAACTCACGGATCGAGGAGAGAGAACGGAGTTGAGGGGGAAAATAAAAGTGAGATAGCTAATGAGATGTGAGATTTGGGAGCATAATAGTAGAAACTAGAAAGGAAATGAAATGAAATGCTTTTAGTTGAAAAGAAAGAAATGAAATGAAATGAGAGAGAGAGGTTTTGTTGTTGGTTTTGTTATTAGTGTTTTGTTTGGTTGGGTTGTGTTGTGTTGTGTTGGGTTAGGTTGGTAAATAATGAGTAATGATGTGCTGTGCTGGGAAGGGAAGGGAAGGGAATTGATTTTGTTTATGTGTATTATGTTTGTTTGTTTGGGTTTGATTGATTGGGATTGGGAGAGGAAAAGGAAAAGGAAAAGGTGGTTAAGTTAAGAAAAAGGGGGGAAATAATAATAAGGAAAAATCTGGCAATGAGTTGTGTTTGGGTTGGAGAAAACGCGGAGGGAGAAAGGGTATGGGGTTGGGGAGATGAATTGATGGAGAGACTACAGCAAAGACTAATGTTAACAGTGTGACCTGTGATGAACTGATGACTCTCTGTTGTTATCAACTTATGGAGTTATCTACTTATCTACCCCCCTTGCCTAAATCAATGGGATATTTTTACTTCATAATTTACAGCTTTTAAAATAAATTACAGCATTAATGTCGAAACAAAAAAGTTGTTAATTGTTATCAAGATATTTGGCTCTATTTAGTATGAGTAGATGAAACTCAAGATTGTCAAACAATCAAAATTTAATTCTTACCACAAACTTATGATTAAACATTAGTTACATGCTAAAAGCAACAAGTCGTTGTTACATGTTTTGAAAATCCAACCGGAGTGGACGGTTTCAAGGAAATCGATAGTCCGGTCAGTTTTTAAAACTAGTTTCACCGAACTGGTCAAGACCCGGTTATAACCATTTGAGAGACTGGTTCGTTATTCAGTTCGATTTTCAAAACATTGCTTTACTATACATGATCTAACTTTACACCCACCCTGAATAACTATAGTTCACCCTTATGGTCTGTTCGGCAAACCTAACTGAAGTTGAAGCTCAAGCTCAAGCTGATTGGTTAGCTGAAGCTTATTAGTTAGCTTAAGCTGAAGATGAAACTTAATAGATAATCTAATTAGGGTGTTCGGATGAAGTAGCTGAAGCTGATTAATGTAAAATGACAAAAAAGGACAATATAGAAAGCTTATGGATAGGAGATTATTTAATAAGCTACTTTATACAGCTTATCAAATAAGCTAGCTTATTTGATAAGCTGTCTCCATAAGCTGACAAAACGAACACAGCTTATCTGCAAAAGTTAAGCTTATCTAATAAGTTAAGTTTAAGATTATTGAATAAGCTGCCGATAAGCTGCGAAACGAACAGGGTCTTAATTTAGATTGTAAAATGAACAGATGAGAAATGTGGAACTTCTGGTAAAAATAGCTCATTCAGCATTCCAAAAAGAAATTAGCTCATTTAGTAATGACAAAATTGGAAATGACATTAGGGACATGTGTTGTAGTATAGTGATGTAAATACCTTTTAATAAGGTTTACTAAATATTGTAAAGAACTCTATGGCTTTTCAATCTCAAGAATTACCACAAAAACTTATGTAAATCAAATGTATATGTAGATCGATGGGTTCTGTGGGTGCAGACGTGCAGTTCCTAGTTAGGTGATGTACACATACACATGTCACATGATATGTACTTTGGTTTAACTAAACTAGAGTGACTTGTGATGGAAATATTACTAAACATTTATTAGCTGAAATGAAATGAATTAAACCGTAAAAAACTAAACTTAACCGAGCTACAAGAATTAAGTAGAACAGTACATATCCACTGTTAAAAATTCCGTATCAAATTTTTTTTTTTTTGAGGGCACCTAGGCGGTGCTAAATTAATTTATTGCCGTCGACGACGCAATATCAATACATGTCAGGTCCAAAATCTCCCCTGGCACGTCTTCAAGCCAAAATCGATCATTGAGATCGATAGGTTGAAGTTTTGCTAGGCTATGTGCTACATAATTGCCTTTCCTACGAATGTGTGAAAACGAAATAAAGTCAAACTGACAAGAAAGCGATAAAATGTCTTCTAAAACAAAACCTAAAGGGGAGAGAATCTTCTTCTTCTTCTTTATCTTTATGATCAGTCCTTCGCAGTCACTCTCCGCAGAAATAGATCGATAGCCCGTATCCAGAGCTAATTGGATACCAAACAGCAGCGCTTTCGCCTCTTGATACTCCGGATCAAAGACACCTTCAGCTTGGTGCACACCAGCAGCTTGGATGTCACCCTCGGCATCTCGGATTACAGCACCCCATCCGAAGCCCTAATCATCCAATTCCCCAGCGTCCGTATTAAGCTTCCAAATGCCAGGGTTGGGTGGATACCATGTCGTAGGCTGGGTTGGCTTCAGAGATTCAGTCTTTTCATGAGCTCGTCTATAGGACTCAACGAAATTTTTTGCTCCCTGGAAAGTATACTCGGCCTTCCTGCTATCGCCATAAATTCTAGTGCATCTAGAATTCCAAAGTGACCATGCCGCCGCTAAGAAGATGCCCGGATCATCGTACCCAGGGTCAGTGAGAATCCTTTCCACCCACTCGGTTTGGTTGACTCCTCTAGTATCCCATAGCTTCAGGTCCCACCCGCTTTCCGTCCATCTCCTCTTGGCTGTCGGGCATTCCGCTATGGCATGCAAAGTCGTTTCTTCAGCAGTTCCACATTGATCACAACTTAGATCGATATGCTGTACCCTTCTCCCAAGATTTTGCTTTGACGGAACAGCTTTCGCCATAACTCTCCACCCAAACATACTGATCCTTGGGGGTATCTTCAGTTTCCAGAGTTTTGCCCATGATTCAGCTGGAGGGGTAGTGAATGCATTGGCGTTACTCTCGAGTTCCTTCCATCTGCGTAGTGCTTGGTATGCCGACTTCACAGAAAAATCACCATTAGAGGAGAACATCCACATTAATCGATACTCAGGCCATCTCTCGCATAATGGAATCTGCATAATGGCCTCGACATCCTCAGGCCATAGTATCCCCCTAAGTAACAGCTCATTCCATTCGCCGCTTTCCTTTAAAATAAAGGATGCCGCTGTAGTGTTGGGATCATTTAGACCCAGTGAAGTACTGACTCGAACTTGGTCTTGTTTGGGCAGCCAGGGAGAGTTCCATACCTGCACTTTTTCACCATTGCCAATTACCCATCTAGTACCCTTCTCAATAATGTGTTTGGCGCCGTAAAGACTTCGCCAAACATAACTTGGTTTGTCTCCAAGAGCAGCCTGCAAGACAGATGTATTAGGAAAATAACGAGCTTTCATAATACGGGCACACAATGAGTTGGGTTCCTGGATCAATCTCCATACTTGCTTAGCGAGCAAGGCATCATTAAACATGCCAAGATCCCGAAAGCCTAGACCACCTACAGCTTTCGCAGCACACAATTTATCCCACGCAACCCACGGTATCTTCATTTTTCCATCTTTGCATCCCCACCAAAACTTCAATATGAGTGATGTAATATCTCCACAAAATTTGTCGCTGAATTTAAAAACACCCATGGCGTAGTTAGGAATTGCTTGGGCTACAGCCTTTATCAACACTTCCTTTCCTGGCCAAGAGAGTAGTTTTGCCATCCACCCTTCCATCTTGCGTCGAATTCGATCCTTGATAGGAAGAAAAGGTTTGGTCCGAGATGGACCAATATGAGTTGGAAGACCAAGATATTTCTCATGAGCTTCGACCTCATTAACGCCCAGTATGCGAACTATCTCCTCCCGTCGTAGAGTGGAAACTCCTTTCGAAAAAGCCACATCTGTTTTGGCTCTATTAATTTGCTGACCCGATGCCTCTTCATACCATTCCAGTACTGAGCGAACTTTAGTAGCATGTGCTTCATTTGCATTACAAAAAATAATAGAGTCATCAGCAAATAATAAGTGAGAAACAATAGGAGCATTCGCACAAATCAAATGACCCTGTATCTCTCTCGAATCTGCTGCTTGCTGTAATAAGCTCGAAAGTCCCTCCGCACATAACAGGAAAAGGTATGGTGAAATTGGGTCCCCTTGGCGAATCCCCCGGGTGGGGTTTAAAAAGCCAGTTGGAACCCCATTCACCACAAAGGAATAGGACACCGAGGTGACACAATTCATAATAATACGGACCCAGCTCGTATCAAACCCCAACCGAAGCATGATGCGTTCAAGGAAGATCTATTCAACTCTATCATAAGCCTTACTCATATCCAGCTTTAACGCCATACTCCCGTTAACACCATAATGATTCTGCATCGAGTGAAAGACTTCATAAGCCACCATGATGTTATCAGTGATCATTCTCCCCGGGGTAAAAGCGCTTTGATTCTCCGAAATAATCAGGGGTAGGATGGTTTTCAATCTATTGGCCAGTACCTTCGTTGCAATCTTGAAAATCACATTACACAAACTTATTGGTCTAAAGTCCGTGACAAGAGAGGGTTTGTGTTTTTTCGGAATGAGTACAACATGTGTGTGATTAACAGAACTTCGGAAATTTCGGCCATGCAGTATGTCCAGCACCAAGGAAACCACATCGTGCCCAACTATATGCCAGTGCTTTTGATAGAAAAATGCATTCATACCATCGGGACCAGGGGCTTTCCCAGGGTGCATTTGTTTTAATGCTTCGTAAATCTCCTCTGCTGTGTACTCTTGCGAGAGAAACTGGTTCATTTCCAACGTGACACGGGGCTGGACAGATTGCAGAACTCGGTCCAGATTAGAGGTATTCCCGGCCTTAAAAATGTTGCCAAAGTAGTCTAGAATAACCTCACTGATCTCCTCATCAGACTCCACCTCGGCCCCCAAGCTGTTCTGAAGTTTTGAGATATAATTAGTCCTATCTCGGACATTAGCTTTCTCATGGAATCAGGCTGAGTTCGAATCGCCGTACTTCAGAAAATCTACCCGAGACCGTTGCCACCACATCACCTTTTCTTTCTGACGCAGCTCTTTAATACGCTCCAATATCGGCTTCCGCTCACATGCATTCGGAGCCCTCGCAAGCAAAACTTCCTCCTGTGCTAAATCACGCAGAACATTCCCAAATACCTCCCTATTCCATTTGACCAGTGCTGCCCTGCAACCATTCACCTTACTACAAAAATCACCACTGAGATCGAAATTCCAGGCTTGATCTATCACTTTCTCGCAGTCATCGTTCAAAGCCCACATGTTCTCAAAGCGAAACCGCTTTTTCCTCTTCTCTTTCGGTCGCCGCCCTCTATAGCACAAATCCACTTTGATGGGGAGGTGGTCTGACAGCAGCTCATGAAGGTGGGAAACTTCAGCTTCAGGGAAAAGTGCTGACCATTCAGTGTTGGCCAAAAATCTGTCCAAGCGTTCTTCCACGCTCCTCTCCTCTTCTCTCTTATTCCACCATGTGAACGGATATCCTTTAAAGCCCAAATCCACCAGACCGCAATCCGCAAATGATTCCTGGAAGTTATCAAGGACCCTTTGATCCCTTGTATGACCCCCTGCCTTCTCCGAGTGGTAGAAGATTTCGTTGATATCTCCACCACATAGCCATGGTAATACGTTCCCTATATTTAATGATCTGATCAACTCACAGGTGCGATACTTCTCCGATCTTTCTTGCCACCCATATATGCCTGTAAACCTCCAATCAAAGTCACTATCCACTACTATAACCACGGCATCAACAAAATTAAATGCTGCACTTTTAACTTCTACCTTCATCGTCGAGTTCCACAACAACGCTAGACCACCCGACCTACCTCTACTATCAACGTACCAACCCTCATAATCACGTAAACTATCTACAACTTCAGTCATTTCCATTGTACTCAGCTTTGTTTCGGACAAGAAAAGAAATCCAGGCTTCGTTCTACGGAGGAAACCCCGTAGATTCTCCACTGCACCAGGGTTGCCAAGCCCTTGGCAGTTCAAACATATGATACTCATTGGGTCGGGCGGGGTCGATTTCCTTCGACCTCCGCCTCAAATGTTGTAAGGCCATCCCTGGCCGTTCGAAACTTTTCCTGTCCATGCTTCTCTCCATCCCGCCTATCAAGCTTCCTCTTTAACACATCATTGGGTACCACATGACTCTCCTTTAAATCGAGTTGCATACTCGACGCCGAACCCTGTGTAAAAGTCAGTTTCTTCCGCACTCCAACAACCTTTTCACCTGCCCGCAAGCTCTTAAACATCTTCTCCTCAGCCTGGGTTGCTTCCGTTTCCATACGTTTGAACCTCATGGGGGAAGCCCTCATAAAAACGCCATACGGATAATGATCTTTAGGCACCTTCGGGTCATAAGATTCACATTGGCTATCAACATGCCCTAGAAAACCACAGATGTAGCAGAACTCAGGAAGTCGCACATACTTGATCCTGTAAAACTCCTGCTTGCCTTCAATGATTAATGAAATCCCTCGACGTAGCGGTTTATCCAGCGGCATTTCCATACGGAAAGCAATGTTCTTTGACAAGCGGCTCACATCTGACTCATCAAACTCCAAGAAACGTCCTCCCATTCGGTTTGCCACGAACTCAGCCATGGCTCTAGTTCTTTTGAGCAGGGGTAAATGATAACATTTTACCCAAATCCGTACCGAGGTGAAAGTCACTTCAGAAGGGTTTTCGTTCCCTGTCATGGCCTTGAATAAAATCAGATGGTCGTCAAAAGTCCATATACCCTCCTCTAAAACTCGCTCCTTATCAGCCATGGAGAAAAATTGAAACGCAAACAAGTTCTTTTCAGCATCCATCTCCCTTACTGCAAGCCCACCTTGCGGTTTCCAAACATTCTTCAAAGCATTCTCTAGGTGTCGTGGATTGAAAGATCCATAAGTATAGACCTTTCCCCATAAACACATGGACATCTGGTTCGTCATATCCTCATTCGTAGTCTCCTCCGGTACTTCGAAAGCCTCCTCCTCATCGGCAATCTTGAAATTCTGCCAATCCTCCATTAACTTATCCGCCATCGTTCGCTGCTATATTCTCCCTCAAGAAACAAACTCGGCCTAAAAAACTTGCACCACTTTGAAGACAAGATGAAATAAGAAGAAAAAACCCTACAGTTTGTAACAACTGAGGCCACACAGTACTCTAAATGCACCACGTCACTCACTCGATACTGAGAGAGATTTGGGTAAAGACAATCCTCACATAAACCTAACAGAAGTTGAGATTTATGGAGCCTTAAATGATGAATCTAGGTGGAAATTAATGATGTTTTAGTTGGCGGCTAGGGTTTTTCTTTTGGGGGGAAGAGCTAGGTTTTTTTTTCGCGACATTATTCGGCTAAACTCACCCTTTTTATGTTGAGAGATTGATGATTATGATGAGCGATCCCGTATCAAATTTTAAGATCACAATTACTTTGGGACAAGGGGAATGTAAGTTTTTGACATATCATATGTACTTTGTGACTAATTACTTAATTAGTCAATTGATTAAGACACTATTTGTGTTTATTTTACGCCAAACCTATGTCCGAAGATTAGTTGTAAAGTAGCGCCCCTACAAAGAAATGAAGAAAAGAAAAGTGCATCTTTTGGAATCGTATTCTGAGTTGTTTATTTTGTTAACTGTTGTTGTCATGGACTCATGGAAATGGATTTTTCAGGATGGGAAGGACCTTATTCACTATTCACCACATACTTGCTCACTCATTCGTTTTTTCTTTGTTGTGTCAAAATCAGGAATTATCCTTTAGCATTCGTAGTTCACCTTCATTATAGTACAACTTTACTCGATTACTAGGAACTAGCTGAACTTCATTCTATTTTAGCTTGCTTTTTTGATGTCTTTTGTTTTAAGATCTTATTTGATTTAGTTATGTTTGATATACTACAATTGTTAATCCGTTTATCGATTTCAACTCAAGAACTTTTTATAAACCAAGTCATCTGCTTAATAATTGATTTCAAATATAAATAATTACACTATCGATAAAATTAAGTTTTTATTATAATATCTCTTAACATACTTGATAATAATGTAGCTTGTTTTCCTCCTACGTCTCTTTTTTATGAGGAAAGACTAGAGTAAGTGAGTAACGAAAGATCAATTAAACAACGGAATAAGAAAAGAAAATGATTGCTAGCTCGTTGACAAAATGGTGCTTGTATGTGTCGTTGTTTTCCAACTTAGAAGGTTATCACAAATCCAACTCCGCAAATCACTCAATAAAATGTAGAAAAAAGAGGGCAAGAAAAAGAAAACAAAGGGACACATCAAATGTTTGGCTGGCAAAGAATTAGGTGTGGATAGATTATGAATGAATTGGAACAAAGGGGAACTTGGACATTATTGTTGCTATCATAATTCTTACACATTCCTTAAATATCTTTTATTCTGTCCCTAACAAACACTTTTAAAAGGCGGTACGCGGAATTAGTGAATAGTGAATATACCAGCAAAAAGTTTTTATGTTCGAGTACCCTTTGTGACCATCAGCTGATCATGTCCACGATGCTTATCCAATATACTCCGTATTTGACTTCCCACTAGTGTATTTTTAAAGCAGACAAAAAGACAATGAATGACAAAAAAAAAGTATCTTCATCATTTTGGAGATAGCTGCGGGCCAATAGAAGCACCAGAACAGACTGTACAATCAAGTACTGTATCAGACTATCAGTATCAGCTTCATCAGGGCTCAAATGAATTGTGAAGAATTAAGGCCGAAAATCTTTGTTATAAAAAAACAACGGCCACATAAACTTTGCAACTGTATTAGTTGTATACTTGTATTGACCAAATTAACTAATGACAGAGGCTCCTAGTGTTGCAAGTATGCAAAGATGGGGTATCACATCTAGTACATATTGCACGGAAACTTCTTCTAGGTGACGTATCTGACGCAGGTTACAAGAATAGAATTATAAAATTACACTAATTTAGAGGTCTATAATCCTAAATACGTGTCCGACACGATACAGACCGTAGGGGAACTGTACAATTACACTAATTTCGGTACCACTAAGTGCAAGGGAATACGCAACTCTTAAGTATCATAGGTCCATCCGTCCATATATGCTAGATTGGTAATTTACTAATTTGGTACCTCTGATATCCCCCGTACGTTCGCACTCCTTGCAAAGGTCAAGTCATGAGGTCTCAGCGCTTTGAAAGAACTAGACAGTCAGACACCGTTGCAACATAGGTGCTCTCAGATTACAAGTTTACAACTGATAATTTTAATAATAACACAGTAATGTGTTCAAGAAATACTATACAAGCACAAGGAGTGCATTTTGCATTTCACCATATGTATTGCTATAGCCCGCCTCAACAAAGGGTACTTACAAACGGACATGTATGTACTATGATCCTAGTACTCGTTTCCCTCTCTTGAGAGAAAAAGGTACAAAAAGGGGCAAAGAAAAAGGAAAAAAAAGTGTACATGAAATTGGAGCAAACAAACTCATCATATCGACACCTATAGGCAACCAAATTGGTAGGATAATTCTTCAAAATCACAACCAAAAATGACATCTTTATACCGAGCAACTGAAAAGAGTTGCCATGCACATAAGCAGAGCCTTTCTTAGACTCTTTACTCCTGCATATCTTTTATCTCAGTCCTAGCAAAAAACTTCCAGGAGGACAGAGCAGCCATGACCGATCAATAACTGCGAACTAAAAAGGCTACTCACTTCACATTTCCAGGTTTCCTCTTCAAATACATACTTGGTCTTCCATTCTTGACGACAGGTGAAGTTCCCCCAGTGGATAGTCTTCGTGTCGGTGCCATGGGGATCAAACTTCTAAAATTGTTCCAAGTAAAAAATTAGAAACAAGTCAGTTAGATTCAAGAAATATTGCTACTGTGAAATAAAGTACTTGAATATAAGAACTAGAAATAAGGTACACAGAAATTAACTTACTTCCTCTCTGGGCTTTTGTTTATTTTTATTACTTGGGGTTTCTTGATCTTTGACCCTAGTCCGTTTGGCAGGCTTGCAACTCTAGGAAGGTGAAGTTGATTCTCTGGTTCAGATGACTCGCTAGTTGCCAGGTCGAGGTCATCAATGTCATCGATAGTTGACGGGTCACAAGCACCACTGATCCCTTCATCAGCATCTACCAAGCTAATGCTGTTGGCTTCTACCAAGCTAATGAAAGGCTGCTTGAGAGGACTGTCAGGTTGATATCCCTGATAGAACAACTCGGGTGATATCTTGTTTTCTTCCCCGTAGTTTCCTGAAGGCCTATGTCTATCTAACATCTCCTGCTTCATCATGACCTTTTCCATCCAATCACCTGAAGCCAAGTTCTCTTCATCTCCCTTCTGCACAGTAAGGGGTGGCCAATGAGCTGAATTTGACAATAGATCATTAGGATCCAAACTTCTCCTCCGTGATTTTGGTGCAGAATTGGTCTTTGCCTACATGAAATAGAGGTTGTTATTTTAGAAACTTCGAGCCGTGTATAGTTTTAGGGCCGTAAAAGATGAAGAAGGGAGCAGAGTTCACTTGCTCTAAATTCCTATTCTGCGACTTGGTCTTTAGAGGCGTAAGGTGAATGTCTAGTACTATTAGTAGCTAGACATTTAGCGATTCGCATAAGAAGGAAGGTTCGGTTATATTTCTTAATTAAGGGAGAATTTTGTAAACTATATTAGAGGATTCTGCATTTGTTGGAGTCACAACAAAGTTCCTGATCAATGCGCTTACATTGCTACATTTTCAAGAATTATTCTCAAAGCATTGATCATAAGTTATTATTATGTATACAAAAGTGCACAACAAGAGTTACCAGTTTCACGTACCTTAGTGTTACTAACGTCCTTCACTGGACTCCTACGACCACTAGAGCTGTCTTTCATTGGCTTCCAGTTAGGATGTACAGGTGACGATGCTGTGCTATTGGACTTCACGCTCATAGATTCTGGCGTGCAAGAGCGAGAAAGCTGCTCCATTTCTTCATCCTTTCTGGCTAAAGCTGCCTTCAAACTTGAAATCTAGTCGGGGCAAACAATTCAATTGTAATTTTTATATCAGTTCTCATTTGTTAAAAAACTGAGGAGTGACTGAACTTTCAATTTGCAGAGATTAAATAGCCCACAATGACAAGAGCTACATTGTACCCTCTTGTAACAAGCAATAACGAAAATGGATCACGCTGTTAAAACTTGGGAAAATAAAGGACCATAATATGAAGGGGGACATTTGAGAAAAACCTGTTCTTTTAAGTCTCTGACATCTGAATTATCCTTGTTTGCCCTAGCAGCACCAAGCTCAACAGTGGAAACGCGCTCTGCAAATTTAAGTGTACTAAGTGTCTCTCCGACAGCATCTGCCTCAGGACTTATGTGGACAAACATCAATGTCTTGGCTTGTCCTCCTGACAGATAAATGACAAGAATCCTTTATTTAACAGCATAAATATGTGAAAGCACTCAAAGCATATAATACAAAGGGAACTAACCCAGTGAATCTTGAAGCAGCTGTGTGAGTTTGCTGTTCCTGTAGGGAACATGAGCATTCTTTGTTGAAAGAGAAGCAATGACATCTCCCAATGCTGCAAGGGACTTGTTGATGTGCTGCGCCTCCTTCAATCGGTCCCCTGTCACTTCAGATTTGTCAACCCTTTCACTTCCAGCCAGGTCAACCAGATGCATGCAACCCCGGAGTGTGGCTCCTGAAGTGAGGTCTTTACCTTGAACATGTACTGTCAAGCAACTAAAAACAAATTTCGAATCAGTTCAATCCCTCATTAAATTCCAAATATAAAGCAATATATATGTATTTCATCCCAGAGAGGTAGTTGTTGGCTCATGAGGTTGCTGACAACAAGCAGAGTACAAGAACTAAAAACATTTACACAAAGGTATCTTTTGTTTAAAAAGCTGCAACAGCTTTGAATGTAACTGTCATAGTGTCATTCCAGGTTCAATAGAGCTTCAGTAAATTTAATTATAATTGTTCAATAAACATGCTAAGTGAACAATTTTTTCAAAAACAATTACCTGTGTGAACGACTACTACGGTCATTCATGGCAGTTGAACTCACAGCGCGATTTTTATGCCCGAGATTCATTAAATCAATGACATCAGGTGTTGTCGAGACAGGTAACCTAGTAGCATCTGGCACATTTATTCCATTTTGAGAGCTGTTACGGATCTCTAATGTATTCGTGTGTTAAAGAAACATATTCAACATCTTAAAAACCTTTTGCATAAGAAATCACAAAGATACGTAAAGCAAGCCAGTAATAAAGGATATCTTTTGTTTGAAGCATCGGTGGCTAGGAGATCCCTCACTTGCTCATTGTAGATCTCCATCATTTGTACTGAAACATCATAAGTAAAAGTGGCTTTTCTCTGTTCTGTGAGAAGAAATAAATCGTTCAATGCTCTGTAGTTGACCCCAAAGGTTTCTTCCGTAAGGTTGTCCGGTCCAGTCTAAATAACAGCAAAACACAGTTAGAAATTCTTTTTAGAGACTGTAAAATTTCCACCATAGTAAAAAGGACCAATAGAAATTTCTTACCATGGTGTAGGTTTTTCCGGATCCTGTTTGCCCATATGCAAAAATGCACACATTGTATCCATCAAGAACTGACCGCACAAGAGGCTGCATGTCCACAAATACCTGAGCTGCAGCATAATGTGAGTAAATAAGGATGTTCAAAATCAAATCCCGGCTGCTTCAGCTATTAAATCAACAATGATTTGACTAAAACCTTGTGTTGCAGCAGGTCCAAACACCTTGTTGAAGTTAAAAGTTTTCTTCCCCTCTTTGCAATATTTTGTTGGTGTCGTAATTGTGATGTTGCCATCATCAATTTTCTCCACAGTTGTAAAACCATCCACTTGCCCAGGCAAAAACGGACGCACTCTACAGTACACTCTAATGTTACCTGCTTGTGCATATGAACATTTCCTAGTTAGTCCAGCGACAGGAAGATATAGGACTCCCTTTCAAACAGAGTCCAGTTACCTTTAAGGTCTTGAACTTGATTATATAACTTGCGGTTTTCTTCAAGAACTTTCTGGTATCCTGAAGCAGCGTAAGCAAGGCTACGCATGTGCTTACCTGAGTGACATGAAACGCTGTAAAAAGTGTCCTATTTGAGAAGGTTTCTTGTCAAAAGCAGATCATTTTGAAGTAGATGATACCTAAGTAGCTGAAGTCCTCAAAAAACTTCCTTTGAAGACACTGCACACTTTCTTTTGTATTTTGGACGGTATGTTTCAGTTCCTGTAAAACATACGCAAGCTTTCCATTAAAAATAAATGTTTAACCTGGGGCAACAATTCAGCTTCTGATATTGCAATTTCTTACCTGGATGTCACAGGTCTGCTGGTCAAAAAGCATCTTGTTCTTCTTGATGTGGTATCCAGATGGTTCACATGGGGCATATTGCTGAATCTTACCTTGTTGATAAAACTGTTCTGTGTCACTGACCTTGTCCATTGCAGTGTCATCATCATTCTGGGGTAGTTAGAAAAAAATAATTTGTCAGAAACTTCCCGTGTCAAGCTCCTCAGGAGCACTAATAATTTAGAGTGGAATTTAATTTAAAGAATAATTTCAACAGTTTAGCTTCCTGGTAGAGCCATTAGGGACAAATATATGTACCTGAGTTTCCGCCTTAGGCGAATCTGTGGGAGACATGTTCTGCCCGGAGACAGACATGGTTTCCGGTGTCTTCACCTGCAGGACAAGATAAAGTTCTCGTGCTAAGAAACGATGGCATAATTTCTGTGCATCAAGCTCAGGTACTCCATAATACAATCCGACGAAGAAAAGAAAACGCTTGCTTATCAAGGACATACGAATACGAAAGTAGTAGGTACTTACAGATTCAATTTGGCCACCTAAACGCCGTTCAAACTCCTCCAGAACTCTACTTAGCATAGTTTCGACGATCTAAAAAAAAAGAGAAGTGATTGAGCAAATAGCTATATAGAGGAAACTGATTAATAAAATTTGGTGGTGTATTAGAAGTAAAAGCAAGTTTATCAGAAAGATTGAATTCGTAAGTGTAAGAACATAGTTGAAGACAAACAAGCTGACCAATTTGCATAGAATCTCAGTGACACGATGGGGAATAGTAGCTAAACAAGTAACAAAGTACTTACACTTGGAATTTCTTCTGGCTTCTTATCCATGAGAAGGGCACGGATCATCACGTTCAAGGAATGAGAATTACTCTGTGGACAAAATAGCATCACTAATCTTCAAATCCACTCTCACTAACAAATTTATGTATCTAATATTCACAAAGATAATTAGCTCCTGACCATTTCACTTAAGTCATGCCCCATATCACTGCTTTGATCGCTGACAGATGAAGTCCTCGAAATCGAATTCATGAAGGGTTCTGAGTTCTTTCTAATAAAACTCTTCCCAACACAGGGAGTTTTTACACCATATTTCCACGGTCCGTTGCACCCCGATAGTTTCCAATCATTGAAAGATTTCAAAGCAAGAACACAGTTCACAATCCTCGCAGTTTTACCACCCTGACCACCACAAAAACTGACATAAATGCTAAAGAAAAATTCAGATTCATTATGACAATATGCCAATTGCTGGGCCATTTTCATTATTTGACTATTCTTGTAGTATTCCAAACAGTGGACATAGAGAACACATAGTTGAATGTTTTGATAGTCACCAACCTGCTCCAAATCAGAGGCCTCAATGTTTGGAATCCCCAATTCTTCCACAGCCACCATGAAGTTCCTCACATTTTCAAAGTATTGGTATGCCATTAGAGCGGCACCATCAGGAATTATCACAGAATCATTTGGCGCTTCTACCACCTACACATACGATAATCAGATGTCATTTGCTAGTAACGTAGTCGGAAAATTATCAGTCTATCAGAGAGTATCATCAATCCTTTTCTTATTTCTCTGACAGGAACTGAAATGTTTCTAAGATAAGCAGTTTACTTAATAAAGTACTTGTGCAGAGTACCTTTGCTATAGCACCAGGCTGAACTTTGTTGATGGCATTGCAAAGGATTATCCCACTCCTTAAACCAAGTCTGAAATCTTCTTCAGTAGGTTCAGCTGGCAAATCCTTAGAACTTACAACTCCTACTATCTTCCTTAACCATCTTGCCGCTTCATATCGCCGATATGCTACAAATTTCAGAGGTCATTGTAAGCTATATTGATAAACTTTCCCTTGAATGAGGATATTGAAAATCATCCTAAACCCGAACATCAAAAATTTTAAAAAAACTATTCAACAACCCACCCTAAGCTCGTCTACAGGCACACAACAAAACAGCCAAAAGAAATGCTACAATAACCCCTTCTCCTACATTAAAACACCTTGAGGCCCAATATCCCCATGATAGAAATAATGACAAGAGATACATTGCAAGTATATTGTACAATCAAATGTAGCCTAACACACAACACAATTTCCCCACAAAGGCCAAAGCACAACAGAATATCCACCTTAGGCCGGCGCGGTCACCAGGGAAGCCAAGATGTACGCAACCTTACAAAATCATCAGAATGCCAACAACAACAACAACAAAAAAACACCCAAACCACACAATCATCCTGATCAGCATTCATCCATTCACAAAACCCTTAAGCGTGGGGGCTCGATTCTCACCAACCTCATTGTCTCCTTATAAACCAAACAAACATCCATCCATTCATTCAACATGTCATTCAACAACAACAACCGAGGCGAAATCCCCATTCAATGGGGGTGCTCGGGGTCAGAATGTCGCAACCTTACCCCTATTTAAGAAAACAGAAAGGTTGTTTCCCTGATTGACCCATGCATTGCTACATTCAACATGTCATTCAATTA
>ONZK01001206.1:69075-88111 GCA_900322385.1 Pharnaceum exiguum | reverse complement strand
CGGATAACCAAAATTTATTGCTCTTTGTCTCCAATGAGCCTACAAGACATGGTGTGAGAAATAGAGAATGACGGGTCCCACCTGAAACTGTTGCCGGCAAAATTCGTTAACGTGCCAAAAGCATGCCGGCGGGGAACCTATATTAGGCTTGGAGTAGGACCCACTGGTCCTCATTGAGTTTACTACTCTACTAATTTACTAAACATTACTATAAAGGACTATAAATCGTCTTCGGGTGGACACATCATGGCTATTTTTTTTCTTTTATTTGGAAACTGATTACGCCAAGTAGATGAATTGTTTAAGGACATTTGGTGCTGATTAGTGATTACTTTTCTCCTCTGTTTTTCCACACAACAATGAGGGTGAAATTGAGATGTTTTTCTACCATGAAATCCTAGACAGCCATACCATTGCCAAATAGCATGCAATGACGGTATGAAATGATGGAATGCTAATACTCACCCACCACACAGTCAGCTTAGCAACTCGGGTCGAGTTTGAACGTACTCTGAGCGAAGCTCCGGTGAATCAAACGGGCAACAAAAAAAAGTCCTAATCTCAAAGCTCCTCTCATGTCCTCTACCGCCTAAGATTACAGAGTACCGAAATATTATTATTGGGCTGCTAGTGTCCATCACTCTATCATAAGCTATTACTATTTATGAGGCAACCAAATGGTCATTAAACAGTAAAAATGATAGGCGTGTTCACCCATTGAACCATTGAAATTGTACCCTATGTACGAATACCAAAGGACCATCAGTCAATTGACAACGTAATGCTTCCTAAGAAAGATAAATCACTTTCCCAAATAGGCAGCCAAGGCAGGTTATCCTTAAAACTTCGAACTTTTCTTTTTCTGAACAGTGTGGTTGTCCATAGGTTGGGGAACATACCCTGACCTTACATTGAAAGTGGATCTCTGCGTTGGTCATCCCTACCAGGCTACCACTAATACAGCAGTTACCTTCAAAATTGTAAATAGATAGGCCAAAAGTAAATGGGGAGGATTATGTTTCTAACATTTGAAACAAACTAGGGATGATTATGCACGAATGCACGAACGCTACGGTTATTTCAGTCATTTTAGGTATTCTAAATCATTTACTTTTTATTTTTTTGGTTTGGCTAAGTACATCCGTTATGAAAGTAAAGCACAAAAATCCAGATAAGAAAATTGAATAGTGACCTCCCGTTCGGTAGTGCTTCAAAGGGTGTACCTATTTTAGGTAAATTTCTCCATTTCCCTGAAACAAGTCACACTCCAACGTGTCTAATTCTGCTGCATGGAAATACTTCCTAACTAAAGGTCTCAGAATTCAGAATCACTACCTTTCAGTCTTTCACCAGCTACTAAACGACAATGCCATGTAAAACATGCAAAATCAGTGAAAAGCAACAAGGTACCCGAAAGAAAGCCAAGAACTGTAAGTGGGAGCCATTTCCCTACCTCAGTCATTATGTTGCAATGATGATTGCAACAGGAGTCTCCGCTGGCTAATGACTTAAAAGTAGACAATCTGTGCAGAAAGAGCATAAGCAAATTGAATAGTTTTTACTACTGCAAGCACTTTCACCAAACAATAGAACTAGAAAGAATTTTAAAACCAATGCGGACACCCTAAAGAAGCTGCAGAAACTTACCAGAATCCAGGGCTTAGATCTGAATGGTCAGCAGCATCAAAAGATTAGGAGTATGAGGAAAGGTAACTGTATCCTCAGGACCACAGTTTAAAATTTTCTATTTTGGGTTTACCATCAAACAATGCCAATAAAAGTAAACATCGGCACATATACAAATCTATAGGGGAGGAAGTAAGCAAGCATTAAATATTCTGAGTGAATTAGTTACGATTCCTAGTCATTCCAAGGCATCATGACAGCACCTTCAATAACATTTTTTTTTTGGTGTGCAAAGGGGCTAGAACCTCTTCAATACCAATAAATTAAGCAAACACATTCTAGTACTATAGCCAATCAATGGCGGGAACTAAAAGAGAAAATACAAACCTCTAACATCTGCCACTTTGTTCAAGGAAAAGCATGGGTCTCTAAGTTCACTGAACATTCAGAATCAAATTATATCACAGCTGTGGCCTGTGGTCAAGGAAACCATAGGGTTCATTATGAAATGCATTCTTGAGAAAAGCACAAGAAAAACCATTGTCTCTAAGAAGCCGGCCCCCAAATGAAAAACATAAGATAAGGTTATAGAGAGAAATCATTGCTCAAAGTAGACCCTTCAAACTTTCAGAAATGATCAATCATATATTGGGCAGTGAAGAGTGCAAACAGCTTTTCCATAAAGCCCATGTGCCTTTAGTCACTTCTTGAACTAACGTTCATAACCCCTGTCTATTAACATTGCTGACTGCTCCTTAACTTTCAGATAAAAAACAAAGATCAATAGTTGATGAGTCACCTTTTCAGGTATGGATTTAAAAAGTCACATCCTCTAATAACGCTAGAGGTGGCAAATGGCCTGTTATATGAATCATATATTTCATGCAAAGATCAGCAACCAGAGAAGCCACAGAGAATTAGCAACAGAATTTCTCTCTTCTTCTAGTGCTATCCTACATTCCAAAGGAGAACTATAGATGAATACCAAACAAGTGAGGAAAAGCTTAAAGACTCGTAAAAATTGCTAACTAGACTGGTAGTGGACAATCAGTAATTTAGAAGTCCAGATGGCTCGACAAATAATGTCAAGCATAGTACTACAGAGAGCAACAGATTATTGCAATAAAGATCTCCTAAATCCACGGGTCTCAGAGAAATAGGGGAAGCAACAAAACACCTTAATAAAAGCAAGGCAGGGACCTAGACAACCACACAGACGGAGAGTGACATGAACTAAATTAAAGCAAACTGGAAGTGAAACACGGATTGTCGGATTCTCAGTGCATGTATCACCTATTCTTAAGAACTAACTCTAATGCCTAGCAAAGTGAATTCACCTATACAAAGAAATCATAGGACAGTAAATTTCAGAATGCATCTCAATTTTAGGAGATTATAAAGCCGACCTTTCTGAAGCGGATAAACCTAAACCAACAGCAGGTTGCAGTTTGCCTCGAAAAAGACCAAAATGCTCTCATTTCCATTGTAACGTATTCATTAAACAAACAACAAGCTCACTGCTTCTGGTGATCTAGTTACCGTTTCTAAACTGCATCTAGTACTCATGTCAAACACAGCTGGAACAAAAATGAATCCTCAGACACAGCTAGCCCCAAACACGATGGCAAAGTAACTCAGAAACTGAAGATGACAAGAAATACCATTGTTGGAGGAATAACTCAGGCGGCACACAATGACACAAAATCTAATATCAACACTAGTCTTCAATTAGGAAATTCCAGACTTCCAGTCAACTTTTTGAATAAAAGAAATCATGTTAACCTAAGGATGCATATACTTTATTAGTGGACTTGTATTCTTGTAATATCCCAGAAAGTTATTTTATGGAAGAATCTACCATAGGTTGAGGTCAAACAGATTTTCAGCCAGCTATAGTCGTACAAAGACTTTGGAGGAATTGTAGGTTGCACCCTTCCTCCAGTCTGTTCTTATACACAAGGACTGAATTCTAAATTCCCTAAAGCAAAGCCAGCTACGAGTCTACAACACAGTCAAATCCAAGAGTGTTTAAGTCACACTTCAAATCTCTTATGGTTATGATTCCCATGAAAAAGAAACCTTAATCTGAACAGTTTTTCAGTTTGTTCTACAGGCACAAGACAATGAAGACGCTCTAACTCTAAGAGCTGAGCCAGTGAGGCTGAAAAGATACAGTAGCTACAAGCCAAAGCTGTGGCCCCACCGAATGTGACGATGTAACGTGGTACCTTGATAATTTTCATACACAATTAAACAGTTAATGAGAATTTACTTCTGTTATGTTCAAATCAACTGCCATTCAATCATAGTCGACAAATAAAGCAGACATCACAAAAACTCCTGATATGGTGCCTGAAGCAGTGAAACGTAAACCTTAACCCCTGCAAGATGCAATAGAGCATGATACATTGGCATATAAACAACTTTTAAACATAGAAATAATTCCGTTTACAATATAGGAGCACATACACACACGACACACGCACACAAAAAATAAAAAAAAATGGTAAGCACATTTAAAAAAAATTGATCTTTTGAGGTGTGAGAGCATTCAGAATGCTAATGAGATAGAAACAACTGAGACTGATAGCACTTACCTTCTTAGCTCCAGCTTTGAGGCATATATTGAAAACACTTCGCCTCAATAAGTGCATGCATAATCACAATCAGCTACCACTTGCAACCTGCATCCAACAATTATCAAGAATTGCAAAAACCACGGTTTTGAAGGACCAGAGATCTATATTTGAGTCATTGTCACATTATCAACTCTCCCGTTGGATAAATAAATCTTTGAAACACTGTAAGTGGAACAGAAATATGGGCTTAACTACTGCGTACAACTCTGAGTCAACTTGAAACATATACATTGGAAGCATACGCCCTTGCAGTACAAAAAAGATAACAGAACCTAACCCATACAAAATACAAGTTATTGATCTAACATCAGATAATTTGATAGGATCATCAGAATAATTGAAGCACTGACCAAGGATCCATAATTACAAACAAGAGAGAAATTTTGTCACTGCTGCAGCAAACAACTTCATGAAGGCAACCAAAAATCTCTCAACACTAAGCACATACCACTATCATACTTAAAAGTAGGATCTTTAACAGCTGAGGACGCTTAACCTTCATCAGACTCATGTATTGCTTCCATGTTATCTTCTTTGTAGACCCCAAGGGGCGACCCATGTACTGAAAGAAGCATCTCCCCATGTTTAGGCAATCTAAGGGTCTTGGGTGTCATTCCTATGGACAATCTCTGACTATCAACCCCAGGAGTTTTAAGGCCGTCTGGCATCCCAAGCATCATAGTATTGAGTGACTCCTGGGACAAGAAGTTCCCGAACTGGAGATCATCACCACCTCCAAAGCTAGATTTAACTGCTTTTGCTGAAAACTGAAAGCCCCCAATAGACTGTCTTGCGGAAGAACAAGAAGGAAAACCCAAACTCATACGATGAAGAAGAGAAGCATGAATATCACGCCCATCAGTGTCGTAAATGGATTGATTTCCATCATCATCCTTCCACTGTAGATGAAAATGCTCATCTTCACTGTTTTTAGATAAAGATACATTTGGGAGTTTCTCTTTAACAAATTGCGTTACAGGGATTTGTAGTTGTTCCTCAGAGAAATATGAACGAACCAAACGCAATCCAGTTAGAAGATGTTCCACCTCCACTTCAGAAATAGCTTTTAGTGCAGTAATCTGATGTTCAAGCTCCTGATCCGTGGATAAACCTCGCTTTGGTTTAGTATCCGGCTTTTTTCCTTCTTCTGCAGTTTTATTATCATTTAATTTCGAAGGCTTGGTACCTGCCTTTTTACCCCTTTGTTTCACCATATTCTAAAACTGTTTCCCTATTACAAGACTTCAGTTCAATACTTTCCACCAAAATGAAACTCAACTGTCCTTCCTTCCCAAGAACTGTCGTCTAGGAGAATTGTCAAGCTGTCAACCAATCAGACGAAATTTGTAAGCAAAAGAAAGCAACTTGGAATGGACATGCAGGAGTAGGATGACTTGTTCAAAACGGTCGATGTAGCCAATTTTTCAATCGTGAACGTCCTATTTCCGATAACCCCTGTTATAATATTAAAGAACCAGATAACAGATGAAGTCAGAACCTCTCATTTTGATGACTAACTACAGCATACGAAACCCTCTAATAAATTATAATGAAACTGCCACCAAGTATCTAGGTAACTAAAACCCAGTATCATCCTTCAACTACAAGACAGAGTTCCTTCAGCACACAAAAAACAAAAAACCCTAAAAAAAATAAAATCCCAAAACAGTCATTCCTTATCAAAAAATGCTAAGGGCTCGTCTGTTTGGTCTTTTGAATAGCCCGGTCAAGATTATCCCACCCAAACTACAAAACTCTGTTTGTTTCGACTTTCGACAATAATGCTCAATCGCCCGAACCCAGGCGTTGTCTCCCCCCTCCCCTATCCTTCAGGGTTCAGCCAACCCTCCCTTCTCCTTCTCCCTATACTTTCAAGTTGGGAGAGGTCAGAGGAATAGAATCAACATTTCCCTTCCACAACTTCCTCTCTCGTCACCTTAACCGCCTGTTCTCCACTCTCTCTCCTAAACCACCGCAAAAACATCTCTCCCCCTGATTCCTAGTTTCTCTTTTTTATCTTACTTTCCCCTCATTCAAATTAATTATCTCCACCACTAATTGCTTACACCAGCCGATTCATGCCAAACCCGTACTCTCTATTCGACACTGCCTTCCGATGACCCTTTAACTAAAAATCACCAAACCTACTTTTTTTTTTTGACATTCCTAAATTTAAAACAAACACATTTTCCGGGAGGAGACCATCCTATCCCTAACACCAACCTGAAAACCCCCAATTCAAGAACTTTCGAATCAAACACTGCCTAAATAATAATTCTTACAATAACGTACCCACAGGCGTTTCCTCAGTCCGCAAACAAGCAAAAACATCATAAAACATTTTTATTGTACATAAATTTCAATAAAAATTCCAATAAATTGACCTCAGAAGACCCAAGAAAATAGAAATGTTTGCTTACAAGTGACAACAGTTATTAGTCATATATATTTTCTATTGTAAATACATTTCATTTTTATTTTCCCCTAAACCCCTAACAAACCTATTAAGTCACTTTACTATTTTAATTGATTTCGGGTATACGGGGGCTAAGTACCCTAACGATTGAATTAAACAATAACAACCATAGTACCTTGATAACGAGATAAAAGGAAAAGGCGTGTTTCCCACAAACTAATAAAAACTAAGCTGGAATTGTAGAAATGAATCAAGAACGATAAATCGGCGGAACTTTCTGGGAGAATAAATAAAATGAAGGGAAATGAAAAAAAGAATAGGAGAGATGCGGAACCTTTTGGATCTGTCCGGAGTGGCTGGCGGGTGGGTGGGTGGACGGGCGAGTGGGAGATCGACGGTGGCGATTGCGCTGTGGAAGGAAGGATTTAGTTTCGGGGAGAGAGAGTGAGGAGTGAGAGGTGAGAGTGTGGGTAACTGGGTTCTGTATGTGTGAGACAGAGATTTTAGCGGAATGAAGATGAAATTCAAAATTGCAACTTGATTTAGAGATTCCCTTCTTTTTTTTTTACTTTTCTAGTAAAGAGTTTTATTGTTGGGGCCGCAAAATACAACAACCCTAATTATTAAATGTAATAACGTTTTTAAAAACAATTATTATCATATCCTTTATCCCTATTCCCTAAATTGAAAACAAAATACCCTCTCTCCTTTCCCTCGTTTTTGAACTGAGCTCACATAAAGTTTACTATAAATTTACTTGGACTGTAATTGATATTCATACAATGATCGCCAAATCCATCGGCATAAAAATGAATATGACACTTGCTTTATCAAGAGCATAAGTAAAATCTTGTTTGGTTGACATCTTATACACATAGGAAGTTGCATTTCATGGGAATTGCAAATTTTGGTTAGATAAAAGTACATAGGAAGTAGCTTCCCGAGAAGTGCAAGTTTCCACATCTCATGGGAATTTCCTCACCATGGTTACCCTAGGTGAGTGAAAGTTCCTATGTTAATTGCCATGAACTTATTTCCCATGTATTCAACCAAACAAATTAAGCCAATTTTTAGGAACTTCTACTTCATAGGCAATGATAATTCCATTGGGAATTTAATTTGCATCTTGAACCAAACGAGCCCTAAATGTTCAGATACTTACATCAATACCAGGATTTTCTCCACCGTCAGTCATAGCTAAGTGAAGCTCATCAGATAGAAACTGTAGCTCCAACTGGTCGGTTAAATCGAAAGCGTCACTTTCACATGTTATGTTTAGCAGCCCCCATGCCTCTCCGCACCTTACTACAACAACAAGAACAACCCTCTCCCAGCACAACAGCCTCAACCATGTTGATAAAAATTATAATCCTAATCCTAGCCATAGCAGTCTTCCTCTCAGCGGCACTCTACCTAATTCGCCTCTTCCTCAACCGCAAAACAACTCCTTCCTCTTTTTCCCAACAAAAATATTCATCAACGGCGTCATATGAAGAACCATATCCTAAGATTCGAATCGCAGCAGTACATTTTTATAAATGGTGGTAACCTAACTGCAGAGTTTGTCCGCTGTTCAAAGTAGGTGTCCGTTGTCGTAAGAGCCTCCATTATGCGATTGAAAACATGTTGGCGCATGCAGTAACGCAGACGGGATACATCATGGGGTAGCGTGGATTGGGAGCAAAATAATCTCCATATATTGTTGAATAACCATCTGGTTCTTTCTGTTTATACGGTGATCCACGAGTCCTTGAGACTAACAGCTTCTTCAATCATATTAGCGTTGTATTTCTGTTTCCTCACACCATGTGAAGATCTCATCATAAAAGGCGATGCTCTATATGAGGTTAGTACTGCGGAGTAAGGGAAAACATAATTAAATTAGCAAGACAACATTGCGTCACCCTCACAATCTATCAACACAAGAATCGTGTTTTTCATGTGCACATCCCTAAAAAAAGCAAAGAAAGAGGATATCGGGACTTCTTCCTTCCCTAAATCAGCATGACCTGGAAGGGCTTCACGCAGTCAAGCAGCAAACCAGTAGCATGTGCTCTTGTTCCCGGCCGGTAAGCGTTGATCGTCATCCCCAACCATCAAAGTCAATTAGGGAACATCCTCACTTAGTGATCGGTCTATCTATTGGAAAACGCATTCTCTTGACAGCAACGCCCGGGCAGACTAGTTAAGAATCTGTTTCGGGAATGTCTTCAGTGGCAAGACAAATAAAACAAAAAACCCACATTACTGACTAACGGTATCTTTTATTCTTTCCACTACTTAAGTGATTGTTATGACCACGAAAAAACAACAAATCCAAACTACGGAGATATCTCATGAGAAATTGGTTGTGTTTCGAGTGGATTGGGTTCAATATCTGCATCTATCAAGCTATAATAGACCTTATGTCCTGGCTAGTTCGTTTAAGAAAAAGGCGCAAACATATTATGTCCTACCCAAGAATCCTTTTTAAAAAAAAGTGATTCAGAATGTTCCTTTTTCACTCATGGTCTCTTCCCGGTCTCCAAATGTTCTTTATAGGTGACCGAACTCAAGTGGACACTCTTCAGCCCGAGGACAATCTTTCAAATTAGCTCCGGTCTAAAGAAAGAAGAAAGGAGGTTGTGGCACTATAACAAGAGTATGATTTTTCCAGATTCAAGTATTTCTCTTAGTTGTCCTTACGGAATTAGACAAAGAAAAGAGAGTGCTCGATCGGAAAAAGGCCGAAAACCCGTGGCCAATTGCCCGTTGGTGGTGGCTCCTCCGTAGTGGGTAAACGGGAACTTGGATATGAGTAAACGGCATTAGCATTTTCTATCACTACGTTGTCTATAAATGTTCTATTCTAATCGAGTCGGGGGCGGGGACTGGCTAAGTTCATAATTTAGTGGTAGAGTGTTCTAAGGTTTCGTATGTGTTATAAAAATTGGCTGAATAAAAGACGTATGACTTAATAAATACTCTTTTTATTAAGAAAGAATGTTTTTCATACCAAGTGTGATGCCATAGCTTCGCCGAGGAGACTTTCGTTGATCTCGTTTTCATCTGAATTGAATTTTTTTTGAAGTTAGGAGAAATTTACGAAATAAGGGTGGGAGAAGATAATTATAAAAGTTTAAGAAAAAAAATCAAGGCTGGTCTCTATTCATAGAGAACAAATAGTTAGAAATTTAGGTATTTTGTTTTATTTTTTGAATTTATTTTATTGGGAAAAAAGCCGCAGCTCTTTTACCTCGTAAACTGCGCGCCACGTGTCGCGTGGTCATTGGACCGCGCGGCCTGCGTGGCACGCAGTGGGCTTGCAACGACTCTTTAATGAAAAGAGTCGTTGCAATTTGAACATGTAGCCAAGCGGCCCGCTAGGTGCATGCCACGTGGCAACGGGCCCCTCCGTGCCCTCTAAATTTTTAAAGGGCGCGGGGGAAGCCTCCAAATGTGGAAACCACACCCCATACCATGTGTATTTGTAGCGTATTTGTCCCTTTTTTGCCTAAATCTTTTTGGTTTTATTTATAACTCTGACTCCCAAAATAATTGATAAACTTACTCTAAGACCCTAAATTGCTCATATAGGTCATATCAATATGACATGGCAGCATTACAAAAATAATCATATCTCTCTAGAGTATTCAACGACTAATTACATTTCTCCCCAAACAAAAACAAAAAGAAACTCATCTACAAAAACTACCCATATTCACCATCATATCTGCCATCATATCTGTGGCATCTCGATTGATACTTCCTCATCCACAGGGCCACCAAATGTATTCTTAACAATGTTAACAATAGCACAATTACCTTCACCCCTCCTCAGTTGCATCTTTACTGAACACAAACCTTGCAAGTCTTCATTAACAAAAATCACCCAAGGCATTGGATCGAGTTGGTCAATGAGAAAAGCCGATCTGTAAGTTGGCAAGGTGCCGAGCAGATTGAAACAAGCGGTAAAACTATTATAACATCATATGAATTTGCTATTAAAAATTTGTTCGTTGACCGTAAAATAAAAACGAATAAGGAACTATGTACTACACATATGTCGTACATATACCGCACATATACGGTATATATACCATACCGCACAGGGCCTTACTAAATTCTAAGTTGTTATGACTTCGTCTAGATTATTGGGCTTGTAAACTAGTAGTTTCCTCTTATTTTACATATCACACTTAACAATTTTACACTTATTTTTACATGGAATCTAAAATGATTTATATTGCACTACATTGAGCGGAAATGCAATCCATTGAATCGAATTTGACAAAATTCACTAAACTAAATTCAAGTGTGATGATATGAAGTAAGATAAATTGATATGTGATGAACTTATCTATACTCAATTCAATTGAATTAATGATCATCTTAATCAATTAAAATGGATGTGAAACATGACGTAAGAACTTCACTAACCCATTGAAATATAATAAAGTAAAAATAGATCTAATTAAAATGCGGACACGATGTGATAACCTTAATTATGCGTAATTTAGTTGTAAGTTAACGGATGGACTTAACTAAGCTGAATCAAATGTGCTCATTTGAGCTAATGAGAATTAACATAGAATGTTCTTGATTGAAAATAACTGATATGTGAAGAATGACGAAATGAACTGCATTGAGAGTAAAGATTTGAATTGAATGAAATACGGTAAAATGAACTAAATTAAACTGAATTATAATGTGCCAAACTGCTTGACGCGAAAGACAAAAACCAAGACTATTTAAAATGAAAATTTTCAAAACATGATCATAGCTTGTTTTTTTATATATATAACTGCCTTTTTTAATAGAGAAAATACGACATTTCGTCTCCTCACCCGTACCAACCAATCGAAACCAATTTTTAACATTTCTAACTAATAGCTCGTGCTTTAAAGGTAACGTCCTTCTTGAGTTCTTGTTAGATAAAAGTTGCAATTGGGTAATTTTATCTAAAGCCATAGTTAACATTTATAACTCCCCAAGTAGGATTATATAAAGCATAAGCTATATGGTATGAGTATACAATTGTACCTTCGCAAGCTATATATTTGTTGTTGATGTTGAACAAGATAGACTTTCTCCAAAATCCATCTACACCTTTACATTTTGTTTGAATTCATCACAAAAGCCATTTATTGGGTTGTATTATTGTAAATATACCTTAGAGCATCATCTTCCACTCAAGTGAACAAACCGTCCAATATTATCTTCTCACCCTTGAACTAAATGATTCACTCATTAATCTATATCATAGTTATTTGTATTTTTTTGTTGGTGTGAAAATCAATAGCAAAATGGATCGTTATTTGTAGAGCTGAATTTTTTTTTAAGTGTTGGTATAATGTTTAGGTTTCGTATTTTTAAAACTAAGGCTGTGCAAAATTTCAAAAACCATATAGAAAATAAAGTGGGTCAGCTCCAACACATATGGAGCTTCCTCATTGGTTCAGTCATCCTCTCTTTTTCTGTTTTATTTGTTGTAGTGAACTAGTTCACATTTGTGAGAATTTCACTTGTATCTGTCCTCAACACTGATCGAACTTTGATTTTCACCGATAAAGCTTTTTTTTTTTTCATTCAAAAAATTGAGTGAACCTCAAAAAAGTTCAGCGTTGAGGATGCTCTTAGCCCCTACTAAGCAGAGGCTTTTAGGATGTACATATACTGATATATGATTAATGACAAAAGCAAGTTGACTCAGCATATTATTCTCAATGTGGTATCAGAGTGGGTTTCTCCAAGGCTTTTCCCTATTAAGACGGTCTCATCCAGATGATATGTACGCGCCTTGAATTTCATGTCAGGGAGTGATAGTCCACTCTAATGGTCCATAAAAGAGGAATTCAGGTGAGGTGGAGTATTAGAAATGTTGTCCCACATTAAAATAGAGTAGACATTTTAACATGTACAAAAGCCTAAAAGCTTACTCGTTATATTGCTAATTGGTTTTACAATAGATTCTATATAGGCCAAATTGTGCTTGTTGTCACTTCTTCAAGTGCTTGGCTGAGCTAGTGAGCGCCCCCAACCCATTTCTTAATTTCTCAATACTACTCATATTATATTTTGAAAATTTGAAACAAGATAATTTCCTTGTTACAGTGAATTTAATCGAGGATGGCTATAGTTATATAAATGATTCTCTAAAGTAATTCTTGATAGTGAATTTCATAAAGGATATCCATTTCTCTAAAATGATTCTTGATAGTGAATTTCATAAAGGATATCCATTTCTCTAAAGTAATTATTACCTATTTTTAAAAAAGGTAAGTGAGAAGGTCGACCATACATAATTTTATTTTGATTGATGTTGCCAAAATTACCGAATGTTGTATGCATTTAGGTGGGATTACTTAGCTTTATGAAATTGTAATATCTTCTTTGTTTTGCCATATTATAAACAATTTATTGTTAAAAATGGTTTTAGAAGAAATATTGTGCACATCTTTCTCATTTTTTTTTCCATTCACGTGCATCTTAAGCTAATATAAAAAATACCTCTTAAATTTCCCCGGTTGAAGGGGAGAACTCTATAATTTGCTTCTTCAAATTTCTCTTTTATATTTTTTAGTGTAGTTTTGTTCGGTTCTTTCACCTTCAGCTAAATTTAATTGAAAAGTACTATTCCGTGAAAATATTTATAACGTTGAGCCAAAGATGGCTAACAAGGCTCACCTAATACTCTTTCTAAATTATTTCTCACACAAATTTTCATTACTTGCAAATAAAACCTATATGTTCGGGCGGCCATGTCGGGTCCGGGTTTGGTTGTATTTGGATCATGCCATTTTGGGTCAGTCGAAGTCGAACTATTTATGGTTGGGTTTTGGATTAGGTTTGTACGGGTTCTGGTCAACCTGTCGCATCTATCAATACAAACAAACAGTATTTTTGAATACAATTTTTTAAAAAATAAAATTTTAAAATAACGAACACCAAATTGCTTTCTCAGTTTGTTGAGATACAACCAAATTCTTCATCATTTGAAAGCAAAAAAGAGAGAAAAAAAAAAAGGAATACGAAAACTCTCTTACTTTGACTTAGACCTTTTGTTCTTTAAACTTGCTCTTCTACAATCACAAAAAAGAAAAACTTACTCTTCTACACATTAAGAATCATTTCCCCCTTCCATCAAAAAAAAAAAAGAAAAAAAGAATCATTTCCCCCTATTTCTCTCCTCTCTTCAAAATTACATTTACTTATTTCCTGATAATTAAGACTAGTACACCAACATCTCCAATATTGCCGAATGCCAACTAACCGCATGATGTTCTATACCATGGCGCCACCAGAACCATCTCATCATAGTTCAAAAATGCACAGACAGAGGTGTGTACTTCACTACTTCTGTCCTTTACTTCAATTATCATGTTAATTTTTACTTTCTTTGTCTTTTTGTTTATAATAAACCTCTGCTTTTCGTCACATTTCTCAAAGCAACTGAAAAACACTGTTGGTTGTATAATACACACACTGCACAGCTACACATACCCCGGGTGTACCTAGCACCATACACCCCCGGGCCAATGGTATAAGGCCAAGTTCGTTATAAGCTGAAAAAATAATGACATGATCATAGGGGAACATTTTTGCTTATAAATCTAGCAGGCTTCAAATATGATGTTGGGTATGTTTTCGACAATGTCGTAATCTTCACCGCCACCGGTATTTTCACCGTCAGTCTTCTGTAGCTTGCTACAAAATGACATTGGCATGCACAGAATCTCCAGTAGCTCTAGTTTAACAAGCTTTAGTCCTTTCGGAATAGCGATCAACTTTCGGCAATTGAAGATGGTCAGCTTCTTTAGGCGTGGCATTGCGCCATCTTCGATTATCCACTCGGTTAAGTTAGGCAGATGGCATATCTGTAGCTCTTCCAATTTTGGGAACATGTTTGGAGCGAAGTTTAGTCTGACACCTTTGTATGAGTTCCGTAAACGGAGGACCTTTAGATGAGGCAGGTTGCCTAGGTTTTGTATTGTGTCAGGAGTTTCGAGATGAGAGAAAAAGAGTTCTAACTTGACTAGTGATGGTAACCGCTGAAAGTAGTTTTGTTCTTCTTTCAGTCGCCCGACTAATGTCAGTTTGTGTAGGTGTTGGAGATTATCTAGCTGTCCGTCTTGCGCGTGCAATTGTATTTTACCTGATTCGGCTCTGTGCCAGTCCAATTTCAATACCTGAAGTTGCTTCCTTCCGCTGCCTAGCCACTTCGAAAAGGCCTCCAATTCTTGCTTGCTTGAAATGTTTACGATCCCCAGTTTTACCAGACTTGAACTTAAGTTCTCCAAATCTTCTGTCATCCAATCACCTCCCACTATCCCCCACAAAGTCTGCAAGTTTTTTAAGGTGCTGAGGTCTAATTTCTTTATCGGTGACATTGAACACTCTGGTAAATAAACATGCCTAAGTGCCCTCATCTTTGACAGAAAATTGGGTATAGGTGAACAAAAGTAGGGTTTCAGAGTGCCCCTGTAATCTAAAGTCAGCAATCTCTTCAGTCTTCCAATGCTTTCTGGAAGGGTTTGTATGTTAGTCAACCTAAGTCCTAGGTATGTCAGGAATATCAAGTCACCTATCTGCTCTGGGAGAGTCTCACTAGTTGATGAGATCCCACACAGAATCAGGACTCTGAGTAGTTTGAATTGGACAGGTAGCGGTTCCAAACTCAATGCCAAAGCATCTTCCTGAAAAAAATAACTCTTGACAGATACTCCATGTTTCCCCAATCGAATGAAAGTTCTGAGATTCGAAATGTTTGTGTTCGTGTTCAATGTCCTGCAAGAACAATAATGAAATATCAGTAGTCGAAGTTTGGTTGTTTTGGATGGAAAACTATTTCAGTTATTACTTCCCTGAGGCAGTTCTGGTCTTGAATAATTGAACGTTGAATGACCTAGTGCATTTCAGTCTTATGACTCCTAATCAATCCTTGAGGTGGCCCATGTTGTTACTAGATGATATAATTGCTCTTAAAATCTTCCTGTTTAAACTGTAATCTACCGATCTAACCAATATAGTTTGGTTACACATTTGTGTAGAACTTGAAACCTTTATTACTGAAAAACAGAATCCCTACCCTTTGTAGAAAATGGCCCGTTGTAGTGGTTTTTGTTCCGTTTCCAGCTTTGGGTTTATCTTGAAGAAGCTTTGCTCTGCAGATTTTGCAATTGAGAGTTGACGAATCTGGTCATGCAAACGGATGCTCTTCATCTTTCCAATATGATTTCTCCTGGAAACTTGAATTATGCATCTGGCAGCCAATTCCTCTAGATACTGTTCTGCTACATCTTCTAGAGTTTCTTCTGCTCTGGAGAGAGAAATTGGGGTCACTAGACCTTCAGATATCCACATCCTAATCAATATTCCTGTTGGGATATCAAAGTGCTCTGGGAAAAGGCCCAAGTAAAGGAAACATGGGGCAATGTCTCGCGGAAGGTCATGATAACTTAGTGATAGTACTTCTTCAATTCCCCCATTCATTAATGTTCTGTTGGCTACTATTGATAAGATTGCTGCCTCCCATTCTCCAACAGTGTTTTTGGTGCTTAAAACTCCAGCCACTGCAACCACGGCGAGAGGTACTCCACGACATCTTTTAAGAATTGTAGGTACCTGAAAAAATTGTTCGGTGTCGATGTTGCGAATAATCTGCTCCATGATGGAACTGTCGGAAGAATTCTTGAGCACTATTCCCTGAAGCAAGTCCCAACTCTCATCTTCGCTAAGAGGCCGCATTGTGTACAAGAGGCAAGTTAAACTCGAGTATCTAATCAATCGAGGATTGCCAACAGTGATTACTATCTTACTTCTATGTGTAATCTGAGTTGCAGAACTACCCCTTGCTGCGAACAAGTCAAATATAAGATCTTCTGCATCCCCAATGTCATCTAGGACTAACAAGTACATCTCCTTTTCTAGGATTTGAAGTAGTTCATGCACTAGCTTTCTATTATCTGTCTGTTTAGGACGGTCTCCGGTGAGGGTTTCAATGATTTGATTCAGAGCACCTGTAGAATCCCACTTTTTTGAGATATCAATCCAAACTTTGATGAAGTTTTCGAGTTTTGGATGACCAAAGAGATTCCTAGCTAGGGTTGATTTGTGGCCAGAATTGTCTAAATCTCTGATTGTGAATACACTTGGTTGTTCTTGTGTTAATTTCCTTATCACATAATCTTTGTCTAAGAGATCCCCACCCATAATCTTTTCTTCATTCTGGCGGAGGTTCTTGGGAGGATTATTTGTCATGAGGACAACCTTGCTTCTATGATCGGCAATTTCGAGTATGGGGTTCAATTGGTGCACCAAAATTTCTGCTTCCTCCACTTGGTCTACAACAATCAGATTTAACTTTTTCAGAAGGGGATCCTTCAGCTTTTCTTCCAGCTCCTCCTCTCTCATGGGTTTTGTGTTTCCCAAAGAGGTTTTCTCCAAAATTTTAAACAGGATGTGCTTTTTAGGCATGCCATCTTCCATGGTAATCCACTTCCTGGATTCAAAGTGGTTTTCCACTCGTTTATCTTGATAGATTTCAGACATGAGCATAGTAATGCCTGGGTTCCTAGGAATATAATAGATGCTTGTTTTCTTTGTTTCAGTCAACTTGTTGGCCAAAAAATCAACTTTCTCATCTGTGCCGACAACATACTCTTGATACTTGTATGGATGACTGGGGTTGACGCAAGTTGTAATTACTACCTTGCTCCTTAGGCTCAATCGCTGGATTGCAGGAAATATACGGCTAGCCAGATTATCTGCATCCTGTACATCATCAATAATGATTATGTGATGCCTTTCTTTTAAGATGTCACAGAACTTCTGCACCAACTCAATGGAGCCATCTTCATTGTAAATATTTCCTGACCCTTGAATTTGTGCCAGGAGTTCACGCAAGACTCCATTAGTATCTGTCTGATGTGACATGGAAGCCCACACTGTAGATTCAAAGTGGCGCCTGATTGTTGGATGCTGATATAGCTCCGTGGCCAGGGTGCTTTTCCCTGAACCTGCTGGTCCAACTATGTAGAGTATGCTGACATGGTGATCTTCTCTTGTCAATTTCTCAACTAGTGTGCTGATATCTTCTTCCACACCAATTAGCTTCAGGGAAGTACATGGCGGTTTTTGTGGCTTCGGTCTGCCAGCATGTGATTTTTGCGTGTGAACTCTGATTGGTAATCTTGCTTTACCTAAGCCAAGAGCACTCATTTGGTTATCTGCATTGTTTATTCTTGTCATTATGCCTTGTATTTTTAGGGACTCTTGATGACTGATATAATTGCGGTTTTTGTAGATGTTCCTTTTAAGAATGCTGCACATTCCTTTATGTTGAAATGTGACCTTGTTGAGGATATTGTCTATTGCATCCTCAAGTTCGTAAGCAATATCCACGAGAAACATATGTATCCTGCATACATTACAGACGTTAGACTGTTTGCATGTCTCTTATTGACTGTGTATTGAAATTTAGTTTTTTTTACTTGGTTACCTCATGGTAAGGCTGTAGCCGCCTCTGCTTTTGTAGGTGAATTCAGTGTTTTGATCTTCTGAGTTGTCTGCAATTTCCATCAGCTTTTTATCTTTGTCTGCATGCCTTAGCATTTCTTCAAGATCCTCAATTTTACGTATGAGCCAAAGGACTTGGTCTTTAATCCCCTTCATAACCTCTGGTTCATCATCTAGTAAAGAGCGTATGCGTGTTAGAACTACAGTAACTGTTGACTCCGACATTTTGGTGCTCTCTACCTGTTGCTCCTTTTTTGTTGCTGTGGGTTGGTTATGTGTTACACACCATGTTGTCATTGATTTTTTCTGCCTTTTATTTTAATTACAGGTCTACGAGAAGGCGATATCCGGAGTCATGCTCTTTGCCTCATGTTACAACTTGCAAGCAATGTTAAGTATTATTCCATTGTTTAAATTAGATATTCTCTTCAAGACTTCCAGTTTGTGCTGATTGAGAAGGGTAAAAAAAGGAAGAAACATATGCCTTCCTTCTGGGTTGTGACTTGTTGTGCTATGCCTTTAACTTGTGTAGAAGAAAAAAGTACGAAACTACAATACTGTTTTTGTCTCTGGTTGACTTACTATCATTTTCTTTAATGGTTCTAGTCAAAGTTAAAATTAGATAAGAGTAACCTTGTTTGGCATTTAGTCATTCCAAATTGGGTAGTTCTAGAGTTTTAGCAAGAAATAGTTTCACATCTTTAATTTGGAACCGAAAAAATCGACTGCACTTTTCTATTGAGATCGACCCTTATTGTGGCTTCTTTATTTAAAATTTTGGTTGGTTGTAAGTTGCGCGATGATTAATCTGTAACGGACAATGTTTAGCAAATCTTTATCTGTTGTAAGAACTTAGACA
>ONZK01001206.1:48367-59529 GCA_900322385.1 Pharnaceum exiguum | reverse complement strand
TTGACGCTGCCGGACCCGACATCTCAACGAACTCTCCCATGGGCACCCCCCCCCCCCAAGGTGAAGAGCGTGGTCGAGCGAGTCAAAGCCGGTGGGGAGCACCTACGGGTCGTCTAGAGCCACCAACCACCTCACCGACTTCCTCTCTCAGACGTTGGTACAACCCCTCCACCGCCGCCGCTTTTCGAGCAACCTCCATCTCAATAAAGTGCAAGCGAAGCTCCAGTTCCTCGGCTACCACTTCCCACTCTTCCTTAGTCTCGATCTTCGCATCAAACTCCAACTCTACATCGGTCATGGAGACAACACTGTCATTAGTGCCTACACTATCATTGGTGCCAGTGGAGGGAAGGGAGGAAGGGGGAGAGAGCAATGGGTCAGGGTTAGGGTTAGGGTTAGGGTTAGGGTTTGGGTTAGGGTATGGGTTTGGGTTTGCATCTGGGAAAGGGATTTCTGTTGTTTTTTTTAAATCTCTTCATCAATTTGGGTTTCACTCTCATCACCCACCACCTTCGAGGGTAATATTTGAAGAGTAAAGATGATTTCCCCATTGTATCTCTCTGTTCTGGTTTGCTGATTCTCTCTCAGGATGAAGTTACCGTTATGATTTTGAAATATTGTGAGGATAGGAGAGGTAGAGGAGAGACTGAGAGAGGTATGAAGCAAGCCATCGGCCGGTATTCCTTTATTTTATAATGGGAGAAAATGTGAGTCTTTTTTTTGCTGTGCAGAAAATGCGAGTCTTTACCAAAATAGCAATTCTCCAAATTATTTATATTGCACTACATTGAGCGGATATGCAATTCCTAGTCTATTCTATCCATGTCTTTTGTTCTTTTTTTAAAAATTGAAAAAAAAATTGGAAAATAAAACAGTAAGGACCAAAATAAGTAATAGACCCAAATAAAGACTAGTACGATTCAATTCAACATTTTGTTCGTTCGGGTTTGATTGTGTCGTAGCTCCATAATTCGGATTAGGTTTTTTTTATCGTTGACAAACTTCACTAAACTGAATATTAGTGTGATGGTATATATGAACTAATTAAATTAAATTGATATGTGATGAACTTATCTATACTCAATTCAATTGAATTAATACCAATTAAAATGCATCTCAAACGTGACCGAAGAACTTCACTAAGCTGTTAAAATATGATATAATGTAAAAGTAGATCTAATTAAAATGGGGACTCAATGTGATTACCTTAATCAGGCGCCATTTAGTTGTAAGTTAAGTGACAGACTTAACTAAGCTGAATCAAATGTGCTAATTTGAGATAAAAAGAATTAACATAAAATGTACTGGGTTGAAGAAAATAACTGACATGTGAAAAATGATGAAATGAACTGAATTGGATTGAGCATAAAGAATTGAATTAAAATGAAATTCGGTAAAAATGAACTAAACTGAATTAAAATGCGGACTCAATGTGATTACCTTAAATCCCTTCCTCTCTCTTCAACTTCTTTTGTGAAATCAAACTTTTAATTACTCTCTACTACAACTATCTCGTTCGACTATGTTTAGTCTATAGTTCGTTAACACATGAACTGTAGACAGTTCATGTTGAAATGAACTCTAGACTAAGTTAGTCGAGAGTTCATTTGAACATCAATTTTCGACTAAACTTAGTCTACAGTTCATGTGTTAAGGAAATGTAGACTAAATGGAATGTGCAAATTTTGCACAATTTGCCGTTTTAGTCTACAGTTCGTTACACATGAACTGTAGACTAACCTTAGTCGAAAGTTCATGTTGAAATGAGTACTGTAGACTAACCTTAGTCGAAAGTTCATGTTGAAATAAACTTTCGACTAAAACACAAATTTCTTGAGGCGGCGTTGGCAAGAAGGGAGGTGGAGGGCCACAATAACTTACCACGCAATAATCGTCTTGGGTTAAGTTTGGATTGGAAAAACTAGTTGTAGAATTGGTTGACATTATTTTTAGTTAAGAAAATGAGATAGTTGTAAGAGAGGGCAATTAAAAGTTTGATTTCACAAAAAGCTGAAGGCAGAGGAAGGGGTTTAAGGATTCAGGTAGGAGAGAGAAACCCTTTCTTTCACAAAAAAAAAAGTTAGAGAGAGTGTGTAAGAGGGTATTGATGGACTAAAAGGAATGGACTAAATTGAATTTTTTTTGATGGAGAACTAAATTGAATTGAAATGAAATACGGTAATATGAACTAAACTAAACTGAATTATAATGTGCCAAACTGCTTGACGCGAAAGACAAAAACCAAGACTATTTTCAAATGAAAATCTTCAAAGCATGATCATAGCTTGTTTTTATATAACTGCCTTTTTTAATAGAGAAAATACGACATTTCGTCTCGTCACCTGTACCAAGCAATCGGAACCCCATCTCTCTCACATCCAAACCCGATCTCTCTCACAGCCAACCCTTACTTGCTCCAACTCCTTTTCCACCCTCATCATGTAACACCCATCACCTCTACTCTCTGTCCATTGATTTCTTTCAAAACCAATTTTTGACCCCTTGATGTCAATTTGTGACCCTTAAGCTCAATCTTTGACATTTCGAGTTGAATTTGTGACCTTACAAATTAAGTTGTGACTCATTTGCCTGTAATTTGTCATTCGAGTTTAATTGTAAATTTGTCGATTTTGTGGCCCCGTGAGAAGTGGGTGTGGAATTGAGAGTTTGAATTAGGTGAGGAGACATAGTCGGGGGTGTGCTTTGAGTGAGGAGAGATGAGGTTGCACCAAAGAAATGAGGGTGGATGAGGAGGAGAGCAAGATAATCTAACTATAGGTTTTCATTTGACGGTATGGGCAATCCTTATACTATAAACTAGGTGTATAGAATATCATATACACCTACGATGGCATAATTGTAATAATTACAATATTCATGGACACGCCGGTGTAAAAAATATTTAATATGAGGTATTTTCAACCTTTTCCTTTTAAATAAGCCAAATACCCTTTAGTTTCATTCATTTCCCAGGTGATTTGGGTTGAGCTGGAAACGAAAACAGAGGAGAGGAAATGGAAGGTGGGCCGAGCCGAAGTCCAGTCCAGCAAAAGGAAGAGAAAGAAAACGAGAATGGGGGGTGATGGGAATCGATCCCTCGACCTAGAGTGCGCAGGGTAAAGTATTTAGGGGAGATTGACCAGATGAGCTTACTTTATTTCCAACATTAGGTTCATTAAACGCTTTTAACTCTCATTTAGGTTTTAATTCAGTATTTTAATGATATTATAACTTAGGAAAATTAATACTACATATATTTGAGGGTTTCAGTACTTTTTAATTATAAGAAATAATCGTCAAAATTTTGGTGTCTACATAGTGCTCTACTCCAAATTCACAAAGATAATGTGAACTCTACATTTGCAAGCCTTTGATCAACGTACAACAGAAGATACATTTATTATTTTTATTAATAATTTTGGGTTTATTCACTATTTTTGCAAATCGTCTTATATATCGTGTATAGATCTACATACACCCCTACCTAAAAGAAAAAAGAAAAAACAAAGACCCATCCTCCTTCACCACGTGAAACTCCCACTCCCACTCCCCCTCTATCCTCTTCCTACCCTATTTCAACCTATTTCAACCCTAAAGTAAAACCCCCAATTCACCCTATTTTCTCTCATACTCCTTTTTTTTTTTGGTAATAACAAGTACTTGAAATTAAATTATTGGTAATCAGTTTGTTCCCAATTTGAGCTGTTACAAATTCTGAGCATTGCAAGAGCTCCAAACTAATTGAGGAATTAGTCCTCCTATCTAGTTCCAAAAGATCAGTACAAAAGTCAGGACCAGACCATCAAGCAGGGCACCACCAAGAAACTACGACTCAGAGAGCAGGAGGTTTGGTTTTGCAGGCTGAGGAGGGCTGAGGAAGAAGGATTATGCTGATGCACGAAAGAAGAATGGAGAATGCGGTTGCGGATTCTCTAGCCAGAAGCGCAAGAGAGGGTAATTTTAATGAGGAGAAATCTAGTCTAGCACCTGACTTTTCTCTCATACTCAGGGGCGGAGCTATTAAGGGACATGGGGGGACATATGTCCCCCCAATAAAAAAAAAGAAGTTTCAAATTTTTAAAAAAACTTTAATTGAAAAAATTCAAATAGCTAAACAGTAGTGCACAGTTCTAACTATACAATGAAGTTACAAACACAAACAAAACAATTCTCCCTTTCTAAAAACATTATGAGAAAAATTTGTGTAAACCTGTTTCATAGTATGAGATCGGGTAAGAGGGGTCTTTCTTTTATAGCCGAGTGGTCATTATTGTATAGTCAAAAGGTCATTATTGTGTAGCCGAGGGGCCCATATAGTTTATACCCACTTACCCACTCAAACTATGGTTTTGTAATTGTTATTTTTAATTGGTAAGCATTATTTTAAGAAAAAAAATGTAAGAAACTACCTTAGTTTTACCGTATTTTGCGAAATACTATCTTATATAAAATATTTTGTAACATACTACCTTACATTATGATTTCTTTGTTTTGTAGTACCTTAAGTGTAAAAAAATGTCAAACATACGCTTTAATAAAAAAACTAAAAATTAGAAAAATAATAAAAATTAAATTTTATATCCCTTTTTAAAAACATGGAGGGGTGTTCGTTTTGATATTCATAATTTGTTATTTTTTTAGAACCTTAAATGATTATTTTTCCTAAATTTCAAGGGTAAATCTGGCATTTTCGAGTTTAAAGGTACTACAAGACAAAAAATACATAATATAAGTAGTATCTTACAAGAAATATAAGGTAGTATTTCGCAAAACAGGGTAAAACTAAGGTAGTTTCTTACAATTTTTCCTTATTTGAATTGGTGTTTTTTTTTTCTTTTTGAAATGGCCCCTGAAAGTTTATGAATTGGTGTTATTCGGTTGTTCATCCCCCCCGATGACTAATTTCTGGCTCTGCCACTGCATGTGTCCTCAAATTTACTACTTCGATGTATTAATTATTCATTACTATCAACTTTATCAACAAATTCTCAAGCCATTTAATTTGTTCTTTACACTTTATAATTACTACTTTCTTTGTCCTGAACCAATTATTATACGTACTCGATTTTGACCATCAATTTTATAACTAGTTGATGCTAGTGAAAATTGCAAATGATAACGTTTTTATGATGGTTCATGAAAAATCTACTATGCAAATTGATTTTATTTTTATTAACATTATAATTTGACTAATTGATGCTCAAACTTGACAAAAATGGACAGAGGAGGCACTTGTGTTTTTCCTTTACGGAGTATTTTTTAGGTGAGGAGGTTTTTGTGTTGATCATTGAAGTCTATGAAAAGTAGATTAATCACAGGCTCCTTAGACTAGATATAGGCGTAACTCCTCTGAGGTTGATATAGAGACGACCAAAACCAAAACATTTGTAGACAAGTACTTCAAAGTTAATCCTTCTGTATCTTTCCAAGCTTTCCTGTATCTGATTTTTTTTTTAATTGGAGGATATGCGACACTTATGAAAGGAACATCACTGTCTAACGCAGTTTAAGATTAAAGGTCAAGTCAACAAGAATCGGAGCTTTAAGAATTTACAAAATGTATGAATCGTTGAATATGAGAAAATGATGTCAATAGATGCTCACTAGTTAGAGTACCGCAAGACCTGGAAGGTTTGAACGCTTGTTGTTTATCTTACGAAGACTTTGATTGATGACCATATAATAATTTTGTACTAGAATGGAGCTTGAAGTAGTATAATACACTAGGATGCGGACTGTGCAACAACTCAGTTTGAGTGAAGCCATCTGAAGATATACCTTCTTAATCATATCAGTGCTGTCTATTACCTCCCTACACAACAATTTCACATTTAAACACTACATATCCGAACTTGCAGCAGACACAGAACAATGGGGATTTGTTCATGCTGCAGGGTTACTTACTTGATGTATGCGGTAGCGTATGTGTCGCTACTTTTCTCTGCAACTTATGCACTGACAGGAAATGAGACTGACCGGCTGGCCTTGCTTGAATTCAAGGCCAAAATAACAGGAGACCCTCTTGGAATTCTGGAAACGTGGAACGAGACAAAGCATTTTTGCAACTGGTATGGGGTTACCTGTGGCCGAAATCAGAGCAGGGTCACTGCACTTAACCTCAGTTCGTTGCAACTTGTAGGCTCCATATCTCCACATATTGGGAATTTCAGCTTCCTGGAGACGTTACGGCTAGAAAACAATAGTCTTATCCATCAAATCCCACCAGAAATCGGCTATTTGCGCAGATTGCAGATATTATATCTGCACAACAATTCACTTACTGGCGAAATTCCTTCAAATCTGTCCAGTTGCTCCGAGCTTATAGGTTTAAGCCTCGGCAATCAAGATATTGTTGGAGAGATTCCAAAGGAGTTTGGCTCACTGTCAAAGCTTCAGCTTCTATCAGTGAGCAGGAGCAATCTGACAGGAAGGATCCCTTCTTCGCTGGGAAACATGTCTTCTCTAACAGCTCTTTCTCTATCTCTAAATAATTTCATTGGTAGTATCCCTGATACCCTTGGCCAATTGAAGCACCTAACTTATGTGGCACTAGGTGGAAACCACTTGTCTGGCTATGTCCCTCCCTCACTCTTCAATCTCTCTTCGATTATGATCTTGGATATCGGGACAAACCGACTTCAAGGTCATCTACCTTCTGACATGTTTATCACTCTGCCAAACCTGAATGACTTAGAAGTTGGACATAACAACTTTACAGGCTCTATTCCTGCCTCTCTATCTAATGCTTCCGCTCTGGGACGTATTATAGCGACAGGAAACAACTTCATTGGAGATGTGCCCCAGCTTAGCAAACTGAATGCTCTATACTGGTTTATAATTAGCGAAAATTCACTAGGGACCAGAGGTCCTGGTGATTTGAACTTTCTGTGCTCAATGACCAATGCTACTGATTTGGAGATTGTAGATATAGGTAGAAACAATTTTGGCGGTTCACTACCTGAATGCGTAGGAAATTTATCATCCAAGCTCACAGATCTAATAGTGCAGGAGAATCACATATCCGGAAAAGTTCCAGCAGGAATTCAAAATCTCGTCAGCTTGACTACTTTGGCAGTATCAAATAACAAGCTCTCAGGTACCATTCCCCAGGCATTAGGTAATCTGAAAAATATGGTGATAATGCTTTTTGACCAGAACTACTTCAGCGGGTCCATTCCAGCTACGCTAGGTAATTTTTCCAATTTAAACATACTACTGTTAGCAGCCAACAGCCTTCAGGGTAGTATTCCTTCCAGTCTTGGACTTTGCAAGAATTTGCAAGGTTTGGATCTTTCTGACAACAATCTAAGTGGTTCTGTGCCGTCAGAAGTAGTTAGTCTCTCCTCCTTGTCACAATTTCTCAATTTCTCTAACAATCAACTAACTGGCCGCCTTCCGAGAGAGATAGGTCACTTGCGCAACCTAGGAATGCTGGATATCTCTAATAACATGTTATCAGGAGCGATTCCAAGCAACCTTGGGAGCTGTGTGGTACTAGAACAATTACTTATGAATGGGAATAATTTCCAAGGGCCAATTCCTTCAACTTTTAGTTCTTTGAGAGGTCTGCAAGAGCTAGACTTATCTGACAATAATTTGTCTGGTGAAATTCCTAAACTTTTGACCACCTTTAAATCCTTAGAGTATCTGAACCTGTCTTACAATGACTTCAGCGGAACAGTTCCTACTGAAGGGGTGTTCATGAATGTTACAGCTATATCATTAGCAGGAAACAGTAGACTCTGTGGGGGTATACCAGAGATCCATCTTCCACGATGCATCGTTAAGAAAAGCAATATCAGGAGATCGTCTAGCAGACTTAAGGTGTCAATTGCTGTCATATCAGGACTTCTGGTAGCAGCTTTACTGGTGTTTCTTCTGTTTCTTCTTAGGTCCAAAAGAAAAACTCAGGCCTCTCCAACATCGTCTATGGTAAATCATCTTTTGCAAGTGTCTTACCAGGATCTTCATAAAGCCACAAATGGCTTTGCTTCACAAAATCTGATTGGTGCTGGTAGCTTTTCATCTGTATACAAAGGGATACTTGATGAAGGAACTCTAATTGCGGTCAAGGTACTCGACCTTCAGCATCATGGAGCAGCCAAGAGCTTTATGGCTGAGTGTGAAGCCTTAAAGAACATCAAACATCGCAATCTTGTGAAGGTGGTAACGGCATGCTCAAGCATCGACTATCAAGGCAATGACTTCAAAGCCTTGGTTTACGAGTTCATGCCCAAGGGAAGCTTGGAAGACTGGTTGCACCCCAGTACTAAACTTGAGGATGCTACGCAGGACCAGCCAAGGAAGCTAAGCCTTCTCGAAAGACTCAACATTGCTCTCGATGTTTCATCTGCACTAGAGTATCTACACTACCAATGTGAAACTCCAATAGTTCACTGCGACCTCAAGCCAAGCAATATTCTTCTCGACGATGAATTCACTGCCCATCTCAGTGATTTTGGGATCGCAAAAATCCTCAGAAGCGACTCTAAAAATACTGCCACTGTTGACAAATCAAGTTCGAGGTTTTTTAGAGGAACGATGGGTTATGCTCCTCCGGGTAATGACTATCATTCTTTTGTACCATGTTATAACAAAGCCTTCCTTGGCGTATTAGAAATCATTTCTGCTTGCTTTCCAAATGTTTGACCTTCAATTATTGAACTGCAGAGTATGGTATAGGAAGTGAGGTGTCAATGCAGGGGGATTCCTACAGCTATGGCATTCTCTTACTAGAGATGTTCACAGGGAAAAGACCAACTAATGAGATGTTTAAGGATGACTGGAGCATTAACAAATACGCTATGTGTGCGTTACCTGACAAGGTGACAGAGATTGTGGATCCATCGCTTTTCGAAGGTGACTCATGGATTGGCAAAGAAATCATAGAATGTTTGGAATCAATAATCGGAGTAGCAGTTGCTTGTTCCATTGAATCACCAGTAGAACGGTTGAACATCCATGATGTTGCCAAAAAGCTCAGCTCAATAAAAGAAAAGCTCGTTGGAACTACAATGTGAAGGCCGCAGCTGATACATGTCTGTCTTAATTCTGTTTTGCTGTTTTTTTTTTCCCTTTTTGGGGAGTGAAACTGCTAGTAGTTTACGAAGGTCTTCTTGGAATAGGATGTTTGTTGTCTGTGTGTGTGTGTTTTTTTTTGGTGGGAGGATACCAGATGGTTGTTTTACTTCTTCATATTGTAGGAAGAAAAAAATTACTTGCTTCAAGAGGATTAGAGGAACTTGCTCCATATTGTACTGGATTTTCTGCAACCTCTTACCCTACACTTTCACCTTAGTTCTGAAACTCTAGTTCCTATAGTAAGATTTATACGAAGTTCGTTTGATCTGTGTATTTCAGTTGATGAACGCTTTTTATCTACTGTTCAAGAATGAAATTGTGACTGGGCAAAAATGAAAAAAGATGTTATTTTCCGCGAAGTATTTCTCGATGTATAACTGTCTAAAGTCTGAAACTTTGTTAAACATTCTGATTAAACTTGGGTCATATGTTTTTCCTCTGTTTCGTGCCGAAACTTTGGAAATGAAACCTGAAGAGGAAGCAGAGGAAGATGGTGCTAGTCTCGGACCTAGTTTCATGATCGAGAGATCACCTAGACTAGTGTGCTTGTTCAGTGATATGCAAAATTTCCAGACTACAGTAAGATTTTGGAACAGCTATTAATCTTGGCTCAACAATGTCTTGTCATTTCCCTATTTCAGTATATTCTCCTCCTTTTCCCTCACCCTGGGTGGTGCTACGTCATGTCCAGTTTTGATATGCAATGTTGTGCTGATGTACTTCCAAGTTTTTTTTTAGAGACAAATGTACATCATTGATGTCATATAATGTCATCATTCTAGACAATCTTTGTCATCGTCATTCTTTTGAGTTTTGATAGACGAGTTTCCAGTCTTCAGACAAATGTACTTTGACTTTTAAGGTCGCTTTGACCATCAATCTCAAATAGAGGACTGTATATATGAGTACATTTATAAAAGACAATATTGTATAATAGTTAATGAAAATTCTAATTATAAAATTTGTTTAATTAACTCACTTTATAATAATTTGATTAATTGATGGTCAAACTTGATCCAAAATCAAGAAGGGCAACAAAATTTGGACCAAGGAGGTACTTCTTAAACAGTTTATCATTCAACAAACAGAAGGCACATTTATTCTTGTTCAACATTTCAGCAGGCACTATGACTAAATAGAATTCAAGTGGCAAAATCTAAACAAAAAAAAAATCCTCGAGGGTAGTAGTAGTCTTAAGTTTTGCCTCATGCAATATTTGCATTAATATTTGACCAATCAAATCTATTGAAATAGATATTTACAACCAGAAACTGCAATATCAACTTCTCTTTCACTATGATGAGCCACTATCGGACAAGTTACAATACGGGGAGGATGAATTCGAACCTGAGACTTATTGTCTATAAACCTATTGTCTATAGGGCTTAAGTCTTGCCTCCTTGGTACGTAACTATCAAGTGTAAGCCGACAAACAACATTGTCAAACATGATTCACTATACTGAAGTTGTTATTACAGCTTCATAATTCTTGTCATCTGTAGAGCCTTAATTCATAATAGTATTTACGGATCAAGAATACTTTACCAGGAGATACTACCACCACAACAGGACTGTCAAAAGTACGCAACAGAATCCTCTTAGTTCCATCTCTTGGCATTTTTTGATGACTTTGATTTTTGTTTTGCCTGCTGAAATGACAGTTGTTTCTGCTTCTTTCGCGCCGCTTTCTCAGCCTGCAGAACAGCATATCAATCTGTGCTCAAATTTACGTTTTTTCAGATGACACAAACACAGATCTATTTTCATAAGCTTTACCTTGGACATCTTGGTCTTGCCTTTTACTTTGGCATTCTTCTCATTGAGCTCGTCCTCACGTTCAAGCTCCCTCTCCCTTGCTTCAAGGTTCTTCTCCAAATAGTACTGCATGAAACATCATATTTTCTTGTTCAGAAAAACTCAAGCTGTCAACATGAATAGACCCCTAAAATCATATTTTGCGGAGTGATATCTACGGGCTACGGTAGTTTCAAATACTATAAGGTAGGTACCTAAGGCCCAAAGGCAGCTATTATAGTTCTCACGATATTGCTTTTCAGAGTTCACAGAGTATACAATGTCCC